>ML807182.1:53489-74154 GCA_009831015.1 Picea engelmannii
GAAGTGGTATGGTCTAGGGATGTCTAGTCATAGTAAGACCAGGGGTAGGTGTTGTCTGTGGGTGCCTTTGTAGGAGGCGAGCTGTACCCGTCATGGATGCACTTTTTCCAAGCCCCTTTTATTTGCCTTTATTTTTATTTATTTCTTTTCTTTCTTTTTTACTTCAAGGTCTGATCAGAGGACACTGCCTTGGCGTGGTGACCAGAGCTGATAGTGTTACCCACTGGTATTTTCACAGAAATGATAAGGCTGGCTCGTGATGAGACCCCCTTTCCCTTGGCCATGTAACCAAAGGTCACTGCCTTGGCGTGGTGACCAGATGATGGAAATGTCATACTGCTAGATACCTATGAACATAATGGGCTGGCTCGTGATGAGACCTCCCATCCTATTGGTTAGGTCTTGTTTTATTATTTTTTCTTAGGGTCCCTTTTGTTTCTTATCGAGAGGCCTTTTATTGCCTTCTCGGGGATCCCTGGGCGAAGCATCTCTAGGTTTCATTTCCTATGGATTTTATCTTTTACCAGCTGCTTTTACCCCCTGGGCCTTTAGCCCCTTCTTCCCACAAGACAAAGTGTAACCCTCAAAGGTCATCCTAATGGCTGGACTACGGGGATGGGATGGATGAATGGGTGATAAGATGTAAAATGATAGAATGGTGGGAGTGGACGATGGCTCTGCAAATCCCCCCTGGTGGATAACCAAAACCCATGAATACAAGCTTGCTAAGTCACCCCATCAATCACCCCAACAATGGTCAAGTGGATTAGTGTAAGATCCAAGCAGTTATCAGAAATACAAGGAACCTGATGCATATATAAGAAGGTTATAATGATCAAACATGACACATACCATGATACCTCAGACCAATTACCTCATGGAGCAAGAGTCTACTCTGATGCAAGTCCAAGCTGATGGTGATGGATGCTGCTGCTGCTAACAGGACAAGTCCGACGAAGAAAAATAAGTATGGGCCCTCCAGGGCCATGCTCAGGTCAATCTTGCTCTCGATACTCCATCTCTAGGACTTGTGGGCCTCAAGACATGATCTCCTAGTTATCCCTAGATATCGGGGATAACAGGGCCAACGTTGATTTTTTTTTCAATTTGTTCTTGTATGGATTGGAATTTGACATGGTTAGACTAGACACATGTATTAACGGTATGGGAGGGTTTTTGGAATAAAACATGATTCACACAAATAATTCGACAATCAAACAACAAGCCTAGTGCCTATCACCATTAAACAAAGGTAGTTTATAAGTTCTTGTAGGAGGGGGTATCTTCAAATATATACAAGAGATAAGAAAAGGAAATGGATGAGGTGGTTGCATCTAATGAACTATTGGTATGACATTATGTATTACTATACCTCCAAAATTACCCAATTTAAAGTTATATATGGTTATGAACCCCTGTAACTGAAGAATCAGGTCATTAAAAATGAAAGTTTAAACTATTATTAATCTCTTTTAAAATAGGCATGTTTCACATTAATAATTACCTAGATAAACAAGGTTTGAGACCTAGACCTTGCTTGAGTAAGACTTGGGACCAAGACCTTTCCCACCTAAGCAAAGTAAATTTGGTTTATCATTTTTTCTCTCTAGGATAAACTATTGCAATAGTGTCAATGTTCACTAGAATTGATCATTGCAAAAATGTCTTTGTTGTTATATAGGATCAAGCATTGAAATAGTGTCTTATTTTGTTATCTAGGACATATTATTTCAATAATGTCATCGTTGTTGGTTTGGATAAATCTCCTAAGAACACAATATTAGACGATAACTAACTTAGTTATTATCTATCACAATAGTGTTGTTATTGTTAACCAACCTAGAATATTTATCTTTATATGCTAGGATTTATCAAGTGTCAAGAGGGATCAAATCCCATGACATACAAAACTTTACCTAGGTTTTTTCACTCTAAAAGTGGTTTTCATTTCAAATTATTTGATCCCTCTCAATGATTGATAGATTCTAGGTTAATATGCATCTAGGCTAGTTTATAATGTGAATCAGGTCCAACTTCACACACTTTTTTTTTTTTAACTATTATATTTGATCGATGTACATTGAATTCAATGTTATGTCACATTACACATCTCCTCCATATTGAACTGTAAAAGGTGTCTCTATGATAAAATAAGTTTAAATACATGTATATTTATACTTATAGCTAGAATGGATAATTACTATTCTCTGGGTTGTCAATGGGGCCTTGCTAGATCGATGAAATTTTGGCATTTTTATTGTCTCCACTAGGATGCAATTACCCTAAGTGTATCATTTTCCCCTTTTGGAATAGCACACCTCTAAGGGGAATGTTTGAATAAGGAATTTCATAATGGTTGTTAAGTCACAAAAAATTCATACCCCATTAAGTGTGACATGGTCTTCCACCGATAGATTCAAAATTAGGCGGGATGCTTTAGGGCATGAAAATAATGAAAAGGAGAAGATAATCACGAATATACATGGTTTCCATATCATGTCAATATACATTTCTCGATTTTTGAGATGCGAGTGAGAGCCGATCAAACCAGTCCATCAAGAGTCGATCAAGAGCGAGGAGACAACTAGGGCACACATGCTGTGAGGATACTAGGGAGCACACGCTGCGAGGAGACAGAGAGAGCACACACACTATGAGGAGACAAAGAGGGCACACATGCTACAAGGAGACTAGGGCACACACACTGCGAGGAGACATGAGAAGGAAGGAGACAAAGAAGGAAGGGAATTGGGAGAGAGATCTCACGAGAAAGGTTACAAAGGAGAGAGGGAGCTTGCGGAGTGCGTTGGCCAGAAGAGAGAGCTTGAGGGTAGGGTTAGGAAGGAGACAAAACTCACAGAGGGCATAGAGAGAGAGAGAGCTTGTTACACATTATTTTGGTCACCTCAGTGATCAATTGGAAACATGTGTTAATGTTCCCTAAATATATTAAAAGAAGACTTTCTCCATGAGAAAAGTGATTTGCTTTCCTCTTTCAAAAACCATATAAAGGAAGGTCATCGCACCTTGCTATATGCATGGGGTGCGACGATGCCTGATCATTGCACTCTATCCTAAATCTGGACTGCGACATCATCGCATGCGGCTTGTGCATAGGGTGCGACGATGCTTAAAGCATAAGAAACGTCAAAATTCATGAATGTTCTAGAAGGGGATATTCTAGAAGATGAGGTGGCCTCTGATCGGTTTGGATCTCACTCGCTTCTCTGATTTAGTGGGATCATCCTAATCTCCTTATCCATCTCTCTTTCACACTATATAAAGAGGGATCTCTCATGGAAAAGGATAAGGTTGAATAGGATAAGATTTGTGTGGAGAGTTCTATTTCAGATTATGCTCGAGAGATTTGCTTTAGTTCTTCAAGTCATATTGTGGATCTTCTTCATTCAAGGCATTGGAGAAAAGGTGTGTGTGTTGAAGCAAAGAGCCATTGAAAGGGGACCTTGAAACATCAAGGCATGGGTTGTATTCTTCACTTTCTATTCATTTAATATAGTGATACATTTCTTCCCTATAAAGCATCTTCTCTTATATTGTGTAATTCCTTGATCATATACATAGACTTCATTAGAATATATATATCTTTGTTTTTCCCTCTTTGTTGGTTTGTAATTCTTGGATAGGCTTACTATTTTGCAAACCCAAGGAAGGAGCTACAAGGACGACAGTAGCGAGGATCAAGCGTCCTTTAAAAGGTATGTCACTTGTACCTCATTAAACTAGTTCATATGATTATGAAGTTTAAGGCGAAGTGTGCATTTTGTTCTATTTTGTTCTAGTTTCCTGTGGAAGTTAGGGAGATCTGTTTATGTCTGCACTTACCGATTAATCCGATAACAAAATTGGTGACCATACTGGGGATACAAATTTATTTTGGGTTTTTTCCTCTTACTTTATTTTAGCCTACCTTCTTTTGGTTAAGTTAATTCTCTGAGTCTGTGGGTGATCCATCTAGACTCCCTGGGTTTGAAGGTTCAGTGAGAATTTCTGTCTTTCTTCGCTTTTTCCTTTAGTTTCAGAGATCATCGCACTATACTATATAGAAAGACCACGAAGATCCTCTGGATTCACACTCTACTGGTGCAAACCAATATGAAAACGTCACACTGTACCCTATTGGCAGCATGCGACGACCCTAGATCGTCGCACTATGCTCCAATGCAACCCGCGACGATTCCTGTAGGAATTGTTGGAGATATCCAATTTTTATTTTTCACCCATTTTTGCCTCGATTTCCTGGGATGAACTTCTGATACCAATGATTGATTTATTTATAAGTTTGAAGCTTGCATTTGATTCGTTTTATGAAATTGGAAGTTTTTCTTTGTAAATTTTGCAAGTTTTTTCTTTTGATTTTTGTCACAAGGGTATAATATCTAGATCTCCGTCCTGAGTTCTTGTTTGACAAAGAATCCTTGATTTATTTGGAGTTTTGGATTGTTTTTACTTTCTGGATTGTTCATTGATTGAGAGACATATTTTTTTGCATTTGACAAAAGGATTTCCTATCATTTCATTTTTGTCTACATTATAGGTTTGATTTTGTTAGAAAAATAGGATTGCGGAGCAATAAAATAAAACAAATGCAGAAACAAAACACATAAGACACACAATACAAGAGAGACACAGATTTACGTGGTTCACCCAGTGTGGGCTACATCCACCAGAGAAATTGCCAGGTCCTTTCTTTATTATTATCCAACAAACGAAGGGATACAACCTACAACAAAACCCGTTGTAACTTCCTCTTCTTTCTCTCATAGTCTCCTCTCTCAGAATAAAATATTCACCATCAACCATAGCCGCAATAAATTTCCCTCATAAAAGAGGGTTGCCTTCTAGGGCAAAAAACCCTAACATAATCTCTATCGTTAGACCTGCGACCTTATAATGAATGGTCCATATTTACAATGAAATTACAATATAATTTTATAAGGCAATTTTTGCTTTGGGGGCTTCTCCCCCGAACCCCCATCGGGGGACGCTTCCCCTGAACCCCTGATGGGGGCCCGCTTGCCCCCAGACCCCCCAGTCGGGGGGATAGGTCCCCCGGACCCCGCAGAGGGGGTACCCCCTCTGCACTCCCCCGCGTGGAAGAGTGTACATACTTCTAGGGTGTAAATACTTCATGGGGTATAAACACGGCTGAAAGTAAAAGACCTATAAATCAGGAAGATAATCAGGCTCCACAACCAACAGATTTGGGAATCGTGTTGAAAGTGTGTTAATTTTCTTGGATTACATTTTCTTTTATTCATTACATATCTGCTCTAATTTGAGAAAGAAAGAACTAAAGTCATTTCTTATTTTTAGTAATTGTTCACAAGAAAATTGTTGCATTCAAAATATTTGTTAAAAGATAATTGGAAAATTTTGTAGATTATGATTATTTGGAATTTTGTTCATTCAAAAATTGAGAAATTACGTTTTGTAGATTTTGTATTTCAAACGAGATACCTTCTCCCTACTGTAATTAGATTTCATCAAATTAAAATATTGCATAATCATCTCTTCTTTCATTTTATTGGGTCAAGGTAATTTATATCATCAATTTCATATTCGTTTCCCTTTTGAGTAAACAACAACCTTTAAAATACAACGAAATTTTAAAATTTATTAGTAACTTTTATTTTCTAGAAATTCTCTTCACCAACATTAGCTAGGATAGCGCTTTGAAATAGGTTGTAAGTCACACTCTCCAAAGCATGAAAATACACAATAGTCTCTTGTGATAGAGAGAGTTCAAATCCACTTGCTACATTTTGTCTTGGGAAGCCCTTCTAACACAAAAGTCAATCATGAGGTTGCATTAGGACTGGAAGAGTTACTCACCCTACTTTGTCAGTCTCAGTGTAAATATTGCACGTATTATTGGGGGTCACTTGAGAAGAAAATCTTGTGGGGACCTTATCAAGTTTATTTCGGGCTAGATACCCTGCCTTTGCTTGTGTATTAGACTATCGATTGTTTCCCCAGGCATCATTTTCGTAATTGGTAACCTTAGTAGCTTATCTCTTTAGGGTCTTTACACAAAGTGACTGTTGAGGGGCAAGTATTCACGGTACTGGGAATCGATGTTGGCCAAACTCGCTTAGGCTCCTTGGAGGGTATACCCATGATTATGTGTGGGAGCTTGCACCAGGGTGTAAGTCTGTTAAGCAGGTTGTCAACATAAATTTTCCACCTGCTTTATCCCAACCCCTTCTTGTATTGATTTCACGACATTGGATTTCATCACCAACTAGTGACTTCGAAATAAGAAGGTTTTTTTGCATGCTTGATTTCTATATTTTATTAGTGAGTGCTATTTGTTTATCTAGTTGTCCATAGATTTGTTTCGTTATTTATTTAGTGTGACCAACATCGGCCCTCGCCATTCACGTAGGATGCAAGGGATACCTTAGGAAGATTTGGAAAGTTACGTCCCTTTGATTCCCAATTCACCAGAGGTATCTCCTTAAGGAATGGTCAATAACGACATAGCCTCTTATATTGGAAGTTATACTCCATTAGAGGAGTCAATACTTCCTATAAACCCATTATTGAATCCTAGAGAAGATCCAATTTTTCTCCGATTAAATTCATTGGGAGATTTTTTTTACTGAAGATCATACTAGAGTAGCTAATGGACCTCACGCAAAGTCTAGTGTAGACGATCCACCCTTTCAGCGTGAGTCGTTTAGAACCCCAGTTCACACTGCAGGAATTTTTAATCCTAGCTCTGGTCCTAGTCATTCTTTTCGGAGAACCTCTCCGGGACACAATATTTTTGATAAAATAACATTCTTGGAATAAAAAACGCCTGTGAATTCCACTGTTTACATAATACCTTTAGACCATTTCACTAGAAAAACCAGTAATGTTGTCACAGTTCCCGACCAATTATTGATTGGTTCTCACTCAATTCTTCCTCTCCAAAATCACCAACTCTACCATGGTCCCACAAGCTATGCATGTTTCTTCCAGAAATGTGGTCATAACTCAAGCTCCTATTGGAACACCACTTATGCTTAGATCAAATCCATCACTTCCTCCTGTGTATAACACTTTGAATAGTTCCATTGCTATTCCTGCCCAAAATCCATCCGAAGGGTCTAATATTTTTGTTCGTCCTGAGTATAATGCTGCTAGTCATTTTGTTCTTAAACCTACTTGGGTCTCTCCGGGGGGCCTTCCATTCCTCCTCCACCTTCTCCTGGAGGATCTAATCGTCCTGGACCTAGTATCTCCAATCCAGTTGGAGGCACCAGTCATTTTGTCTCTTCTGTTTTTCAGATTTCTATTGGAGGCCAACCTCAAGTTGGGGGGAAACCTCAAGTTGGAGGGAAACCTCAAGTTGGAGGCCATAACCCAGTTTATGGGAAAAATATACCCAGACTACAATCTCAACCTTGGAATCTTCCTTTCCAAGGAATTCAACAACCGTCTAGGGGGAAACATCCTCAAGTTAATTCTTTTATTGTACCCCCTAATCTCAGACAACCTTATCCAGGTTCTATGAATCCTACTTGGGGTCAAAATTTCCAGTCTAATGTTCCTTTCCAAGGGAGCATACCTAATCAACCAACCCATGTTGGTTATTCAACTCAAAATCCTCCACAACGAAATCCTTCAAGACTATCTAACTATCTACAAACTGCTTATGGTCCTACTGGTATACCTATGGGACTTCCTCCTCAAAACTACCCATTTCCTCAAGTGAACAGACAATTTCCTTTTCTTGTTACTTTGGATTTACCGGATTTATCGAGGATTTTGAATGATCCTATTTTAGATTCTCCTTATTGGCCTGTCATACCGACCAAATTAACATCTGACATTCCCAAGTTTGACATTTGACCAGGAGAAGAACCAAATAATCACGTCATGACATTCCATCTTTGGTGTTTTTCCAACTCATTGATGGATGACTCTATTAGAATACGAATTTTCCAATGAACTCTTACGGGTTCGAAAACTAAATGGTATATTGAGTTACCACAAGGATTCTTTAATGACTTTAACACCTTATCCATGGCATTCTTAACACATTACCAGTTTCCAATCCGTTATGAGACATGAAATGTAATTTTGAGTTCATTTAAACAATCCTCTTCCACTCATAATTCTGATCATATCCATGAGTGGAGTAGGAGAAGACACTTAATCAAAGTTCCCCTTCCTGATCAATTATTGGACGAGTGGTTTACCAGGTCCCTCATTGGTCCTATCGCCTATGATATGGCCATGGGTGGTGTTGTCATTGAAGAGCAGGAAATTATTCATGCTCAATACCTAGATCTCGTTTATTCACAAACGGACACACTCTATGACTTGATCCCTGATGCTCCTCGTCCATCCACAAATCCTACCACAACACAACTAGTAGCTTCTCATGCTGTTGATGGTGTGATTGGCACTTTTCATGCTGAGACTCAGTCTACACAAGCCAGTCATACCAATCCCAAGTCTACTACTTCTAATGTACATAATACTCCTACTCTTACTCCTTCTCTCGGTAAAACTTCTGAAGTTAATTTAGCTCAATCTACACCTATCGGTAAAAATCAAAATAAAAAGAAAGGAAAGGGTAAGAATAAGGAGGAAAAAAATAATAATCAACAATCCAAGAAACCCAAAACATATATTTTCGATGATAAAGATAAGCGTAAACCTTGTTATCCTTGTCTTATCTGTGGTGAGAATCATTATATGAAAGATTGTCCATGACATGCTAAGGTCACTAAGTTCTTGCAAGGGACCGGGAAACCTCCTACACCCCTCATCCTGTCACAACCTTTTCCTTCTCAGCAATAGGCCCAATTGGTCATTCATGACCAACCTTCTCCCTCCACCACATCTTATGTACTTATGTGTACTGGTGACTCCAAGAAGAACGAAGTTGCAGTCGCAAATCGAGCCAAAGATGATTCTCCTTCGAAAGAGAAAGTTGATGATTTACCACCTTCGTTGGTTCAACCTCCTCCCCCAACTTCACCTCCAAATGGTCCTCTTCATCTTGAACGACCGGGCCTAGATACAGTTCTTCTTCCTCCCCCCAAGGGCGTTGTTTGAAAGTCATCATTTAATCCTCATGCATGTGCTGCCCAAAACTACAGTATTGTAGAAGACCTTGCGCAAGAACCCTCTGCGATGTCGGCTCTCAAAGTCCTTCAAATTTGTCCTACTCAACAGAAGGAACCGTTAAAGGCTATTGTTGGAATTGATCCTACCGATACCAATTTGATAATATTTTACTTGGAAGATCATATTCCAAGGCTTCCTCCTCAATTAGCATTTCAGATCCAAGTTGTTGTGGAAAATAAGAACATTTGTCGAACTGTTATTGATGAAGGAGCCTCAACTTGCGTTATGTACATTACTTGTTGGAAAGCTATTGGCTCTCCTACCCTTACCAATTCTCACAATAATCTTAAGGCCTTCAATGGTACATGGTTTAAACCTTACGGTGTTCTTCCCTCGTTGTCTATTATGTTAGAAGGTAAGGTGGTTAATGTCGAGGTTGAAGTCTTTGATGCACCTCTTGTTTACAACCTTCTACTTGGCCGTAGATGGATTGATTCCATGCACACAGTTCTGTCTACCCTTTTCCGTGTGTTACATTTCCCACACCAAGGAAAATCCATTACTGTCAACCAACTGGCCTTCTTTAATGCCGATTCACGTACTAGAAACGTACCTTTTATCTCAAAAACACCTCCCGGTTATTAGAATGTCGGTGTGGGTATTTTAAAAGATTCAACCTTGATGGGTCCCCTAAGTCTTATGACCCATGGATAGTACCTTGCTCTAGTGACTATCTTTGTTATGATGACACAATTCCTTTAAGTCCAGTGGAATTATCTTATCAAGCTATTCAATCGACAACTCCTTCTTCTTATTCTCTCAGTGATACATCTCCTTATCTGTTCCACGTGATCTTTCCTACTGATGAGATGATCACGAAGTTCATGTCTATGGAAGATACTCCATGGGACGATGGGAATCATTGTTCTCTTCTCTTCCTAGAATGTGAGACCATATAGAGTTACCAACGGATTTCAACTCCGTCTACCATTGTTGTTATTTCTTATGTTCCTAAGTCAACACATGATGTTTTGTATGAAGGGAACTTGAGTAATATTTCACCTACCATTCCTCTTAACATATCGATTAAACCCAGAGTCATGGAAAATGTTCATATTAGTGCCTCATGTTCTACTGATGAGGTCTGCACTTATAAATTCCTTTTCTAAGAATTTCGCGACGTTTTTGCCTGGAGTTATGAAGAAATGCTTGGTATTGATCCTGATATTGTTGTGCATGAGATTAAGACTTACCCAAACGCTAAACCCATTTGGCAGAGGCTTCACTTAGTACATCCTCATAAAGCTGCTGCTATTAATCTTGAAGTTGAAAAACTTCTTAAAGATGGCTTTGTCTATCTTGTGGATTTGGTCGATTGGGTGTCCAATATTGTTCCGGTAAACAATATACAAGGCACGATCCGTGTTTGTGTATATTATAGGGATATAAACAAAGCTTGTCCCAAAGACAATTATCCAACCCCTTTCATTAACCAGATTGTTGACGACTATGCCGGGAGTGAAATCTTATCCTTGATGGATGGTTTCTCCGACTATAATCAAATCAATATTCTGCTCGCGGATCAACACAAGACTTCTTTTATTTTCCCTTGGGGAACCTTCACATACCATAAACTACCTTTTGGTCTAAACAATGCTGGTGCGACTTTTCAACGTAGTATGTATTATGATTTTCATGACATTAAGCACATTGTACAACCCTATCTAGAAGATATATTAGCACATTCTATGCATCGTCAAGATCACTCGACACATCTACGAGCGATTTTCCTATGCTGTTGTTATTATCACATACGTTTGAATCCACACAAATGTGTTTTTTGTGTGGAGTCCGGATGACTTCTTGGATTTATAGTGTCTATACATGGGATTAGGGTAGACTCCTTGAAGGTTGAGGCTATTCTCAATTTACCTCCTCCTTCCACACTACGCCAACCCCAAAGTTTGCAAGGGAAGATTTTTTTTTTACGTCGATTCATTCCAAACTACGCTGAATTAACGAAAGGATTTACTCGGCTTCTCAAGAAAGGTTGTGATTTTGTATGGGATGACACTGCCAACAAGGCCTTTGAAGCTTTGAAATTCACCTTAACCCATAAACTCCTTTTGTTTCCACCTAATGATAGTTGAGATTATTTCCTGTACTTAGCTTCTTTGGACTCTACCATTGCTATGGTTCTAGTCCAAGAGGATGATTCACACGATGAACATGTTATATAATATTTGAGTTGGAGTCTCATGACCACCGAAACCAAATATTTACATGTGGAGAAACTGGCCTTGGTAGCTGTTCAAGCTATTCAATGTTTTCGTCACTACATGTTATTATGCAGAACCACAGTCATTTCCGATTGCAACCCCATGAAACAAATCCTTACTCAACAATTGCCAGGGGGAAAGTACTCTAAATGGATAGTTATTCTCTAGGAGTTTGATTTGGAGTTTGAACGTGAAAAGTCAAAGAAGTCTTTGGTTTTTTCCGAATTGATATGTGACCTTCCCTCTACTGAAACAAAAACTGTGGAAAAGGATTCCTTACCTAACAAATCCCTCTTTATGATTAGTTCTAATGACATATGGTATGGATATATTATCATCTATCTCCAGACCCAAAATTTATGGCCTGATATTTCTATTACAGATCGTCGTCGTATCCGGTATGAAGCCCGTCAATACATTATCCTTGGTGATACCCTTTACCACCGTGGTATTGATTCCATATTTTGACGTTGTCTCACCTATGATGAAGTTGAGAAAGCTTTGAATGACTGTCACTCTAGAGCATGTGGTGTTCATATGTCTGGGTATGCCACTGCCCAAAATATCTTATATATGGTTATTTCTGGCCTTCATTGTTTAAGGATTGCATTACTGTCGTCCAGAAATTCCACGCTTGTCAAACCTACAACCATAAGATTCGTTCTCACCCTGCTCCTTTTCACCCTGTAGTTTTCGTCGGTCCATTCACTAAATGGGGTATTGAATTCATGACATGTAACCCTCACTCAGCTGGGGGGAATGGATACATTATTGTAGATGTGAATTATTTCACTAAGTGGGCCGAGGTGATGCCTACATTTGATAATAACATGAAAAATGCAGTGTTATTCATATTCAATCATATCATTACTAGATTTGGTGTCCCTCAAGCCATCGTTACTGATCACATTAGTCATTTTCTCAATTTCATGATGTCTGAAATTACCGAGAAGTTGGGTCTTCGACATGAAAACTCAACCCCCTATTATCCACAGGCCAATGGCTAGGTTGAAGCAATAAAAAATGTTCTCACTACTATGCTTTGACGAATGGTAGGAATTCACAAGTCAAATTGGCACACAATGTTGTTCTCATCATTGTAGGCCTATCAGACATCTGTTAAATCTTCCACGGGATTCAAACCTTTCCAGTTAGTATATGGTATCGAAGAAATTTTTCCAATTGAATGTGAAATCCCGTCTTTGAAACTAGCTGTCGAACTTCTCCCTAACACCTCAGACGAGGAGGAACATCTTTTGTATTTGATGCAATTAGACGAGACCTGTCGTGATGCCACCTAATTATTGAAACTCAGAAAAAACATGTCAAAGCTCAAAATGACAAACATGTCAAACCACGTTTTTTTTCTAAAGGTGATCTAGTTCTTATTTACGAACAAGATCGTGATTTTCTAGGGGCCAGTAAATTCGAGCCCACGTGGCGGGGTCCTTATATTGTGAAATGAATGTTGGAGAAAGGGGCTTATGAGCTGGTGGATTATGATGGAATTCCTTTGAGTGAACCTAGAAATGGGATTTACTTGAAGAAGTACTATGCTTAAATCATTTTTTCATGAGTGTTGTGTATTTTTAGTGTATCATACTCTTGTGTGCTTTTTCGTTTTTGGTTTCGCCCTTCAGCTGCTTACCTTTCATTGTGCCTGGTTTCCATATGTTGGTGTCTTCACTACCCTATATTGGCTTCGATGATGGTGCTAGTTGTAGTACTCAAAACTTAGTGTCTGCTTCTTGGGCAATCTATGCACCTACGGATGAATTGATCAGTATACATGGTGTTTTCCTTGGTCGTGCAACTAACAATATCACAAAATAAAGTGCAGTTATCGAGATATTAACTGATGCTGTTTCACTTGGAATCCATGATCTTATTGTACAACTTGATTCACAGTTAGTAGTACTACAATTGAGTAACGTTTATTCCATCCAGAGTCCTACTTTGCTAAGGGTATATTTATGAATTCGCCTATTGGAACATCATTTCGATTACATTGAATATCAACACATTCCTAGATGTCTAAATACATTGACAGATGCATTGGCTAATTATGTGTTAGACAGACATTTGAGACATTTATAAAATCCAATCACACTTTGTACATAAAACAAGTAAGTCAGTAGGAGCCTTATATTTATAACGATAAAAGTTTACAAAAAGCGTTTTTGTCTGAAGACCAAAATATAAGAAATGTGAAGCTCATAACTTCACGTAAAAAAAGTATCAAGGATGCTGCTCACTATAGCAAACAACTTCCCGTGCTACTCTACAGAGCATTTGACCGATGGATGCAGATACGCACACTGTGTGGCATTGATAATGTCTAGGGAGATCATCCACCGTGGCATCATGGACATGCATGTTTAGCCCCTCCAGGTTCTGTTCTATGGCCTCTATATCTGCGACAGCTACCCCTGCTACAACACCTCTCTCTCCTCACCTATGGATAGGGGATGAACCTAGAGGACGACAAGGTCCCACATCTTCATTGATGAGAGCACTCGATTAGTCACCGAATAAATAACACAAAAAACATTTTATATCATAAAATATCAAAAACATTATATAAACAAAATTTTCCTTCTTACCTATGTCCCCCCACTGGGACCCATCAGGAAGAGCCATATATGGATCTCCAAGGAAATATACCCCAGCATACGCATAATATTCCACCATGAGAAGCTAAGTCCTCAACTATTGAAAGAAGGCATCGTCATATTTGACAATGGGAACACCTCCATGTTGAGCCATGAGATATACCCACCTCTTCATCCTTGGATCCTTTGGAGTGGGTATACCCCACTCCACTTGTAGGTGTAGGAAAAGGACCCTGTCCAAGAAGAAGGACACCAAAATAGATCCATATCCAAATTGATTTAACCCACCATTTCGGCACTTGGTAAGTTGTTTCTTCATGCTTTTTAGGACCCCCTCACACCAGTTGAAGACCCTGGGCTCCATGCATTCCAATGCATACTGAAAATGGCTCTGCAAGGCCATGTGGGGAGCTTCACTCCCTTCCATGTGAGTAATAGTGTATAGGATAGTACCTAAAGGATAATCTCGGACATCCCTGATATCTACCTTGCCACTATGTTTCTCAGTACCTGGAACACAATGATGATGAACATAGTAATTCATAGGCTCACCTCCGCCCCTACTTCCTGTAAGTTACACCCGTGAACCACGATGAGATAGTCCTGTCAGGAAATAGATATCCTCGATATATATTGTGAGTGTGTGGAAACCCACACAAAATCCCTGCTCGTTCACATCCCACATGTGAACCAAGTACTCTAGTAGTCTCAATTGGGCTTTCATGCCCTGAATCTTGAAGAATTTTAGTAGCCCACACTACCTGAGAGCCATAACTATTCCTGGGTCATTCTCGACAAAGTATTCTTCTTCTACATGCTCTCACTCATGCCTCTCCACAATATTAACCGAGGAAATCCTACCAAGGAACCATAAGATGAGATTAGAAACATAAAATTCTTTCTTGGGGCTTTTTTCTAGTTAGGTTTATCTTTTTAAATTTTGGGCTGCGATCATCGTGGGGATGCACATTCATGCAGTGCAATGTCATCGCACTCCACCTATAGGGTCACTTGTGATGATCCTATATCATCACGGTTAACAATATAGGGCACCTGCGACGACCTCAATGCTCAGGTAACCCCTAAAGATTGACCCAAAAACACAAATTTAACCAATAAAAATCAATTTTGAAACCATGAAAAGATGAAAGAGAAGGAGATTACCTGTTTGACAGAGACGATTCGTGAAATGATCCACCACATGCTCCACAATCAGCAGTTGAAAATAGGGGTGGAAAAGGGATTTGGAGCACTATTTGGATAAATTTGCAAATGAAATAGTAAAATAGTGTTTTTGGCCTATTTTATTGACTTTTATCATTTTTTATTTTCAAAATTATATTATTTTTATATTTTTCATGCCCTAAAGTCTTAACAACTTGGAAAGTGTTGACCTTTGCAGATTAAAAAGTCTAGAAATGAGGCGTTGGAACAAGGGTCCACCCCTTTTTGGTTTGTTTTTATATATTTGTTGCATGTACAAATCATTTTAGGTTTTTTCAGGAAAAACTCCGAGCAGAGTCTTAGTTCTTTCTCACACTCATGAAACCATGAGAATGTAATCGAGTAGTCTTTTTTTTTTCAAACTCGTATTGGCAACACGAAAAACGAAACCTATGGAGTATCCTTTAAGATCTTTTCACGCTCCCTAAACATGAAAATATTGCTGAGCGACCTTGTTCTTTTCATGCTCGTAAAAGTATTTGAAGAAAACATTTGATGAGTGGTAGGTTCTCACTTTTTCGATCTCGTCAGATTAATTTACGAAAAAGGACCTATGGATTTCTCTTTAAGTGTTTTTTAGACTCTCTAAAAATGAAAAACCCCTGAGTTTTCTTTCTTTGGACTCATTAAACAAACATCAAAGGATCCATATGGGATCGAACCACTGCTTCTTAGGGTTTGTTAAACATACTCTGAGGGACTCGTCCGAAGGATGAGCTTGCATATACAAGCATATGTTATCCTCTTCAAGCTTGTGTAAAAATAAATAGGTA
The DNA here is from genome assembly GCA_009831015.1 of Picea engelmannii. Taxonomy (NCBI): domain Eukaryota; kingdom Viridiplantae; phylum Streptophyta; class Pinopsida; order Pinales; family Pinaceae; genus Picea; species Picea engelmannii. The sequence goes on from ML807182.1 coordinate 69,465, forward strand.
CTCTCTCGAAATGGTGTTGGAAAATTGGGAAATAAATGTTTCTCTTTATTTGTGTTAGTGGTAGTATTAGTCGCTCTTGAACATGACACCCCCCTTTGTCATTGCATCCAAGTTGGGAAATCCACTTGTCTCTCGTTTGACCATCCACAATTTCATATATTGGGTCCTCCTTGAGTCAATGCTGCCAAGACAACTGTCGTGTCATTCATATGTTCAAGAGAAGTCCAACCTAGACAAGACTTCTATCGAGTCATCCATCTACAATTATAAATTTTCTACCATGTCGACCTTCCCTGTGTCAGTTCCGAATCACTTTATACTCTGATCTACCTCAAATTTGTTACATATGTCATGTCATTGATGGGGGATACATCAAGGCCCTCCTGTGATGAGTCTTTTCCTGTTGAATTCAACTCATTATCTGGGAACAAGACTTAGAAATCATTTAGTACCTTGGAGCCTGCATGCCTCAATGGCAGGTTTCTTTGCTTTCAACAGTGGGTTCACATCATTGACCCTTGATTGGAATATTCCATCGAGTGTTCGACTTCAAATCAATTATTCACATTCATTGGATTGTACTAGGGTAACTTGGGAGTCATTGACATCAATGGTGATTTCCTTTGCACTTGTTAATAGTTTCCATTAATGACCGATAATCAAGTGGTTTCTACCATGTTCGACCTCGACACTTGTAATCACATGGATAGATTTGTACTTAAAGATGATGGAAATGAAGACCCTGGATCTTATCATTTTGGTCCAGGTTGTGACGAAGTATTCATGAATTTTTACTGACACATAGATCCACTATGTATGTCTCGTGGCTATGTACGAATTTGAATTCTTTTAGAGCATAGATCCACAGTGTATTCTCATGGCTATGCCGAATCATGATGACATGGATCCACGGTGTATGTTTAGTGGCCATGACTCACTTGACACTTATGATTAGAGTCACTTGTAGTCTGAGCATGGGGATGCCTACCTCATAAATGGTATGATATTATGCAGATGCTTGTTTGTTTGCAGGTTCCTGATCGATGCACTCCTTTTTTTCGACACACACATTCTACAAAGTATTTCAGCTGTCATGAGTTCCATATTCATACTTTGGGGGGCATTCTTTTACACATTATTTTGGTTGCCTCAGTGATCAATTGGAAACATGTGTTAATGTTCCCTAAAAATATTAAAAGAAGACTTTCTCCATGAGAAAAGTGATTTTCTTTCCTCTTTCAAAAACCATATAAAGGAAGGTCGTCGCACCCTACTATATGCATGGGATGCGATGATGCCTGATCATCACACTCTTCCCTCTACTTGGACTGCAACGTCATCGCATGTTGCTTGTGCATAGGGTACGACAATGCTTAAAGCATAAGAAAAGTCAAAATTCACGAATGTTCTAGAAGGGGATCTTCTAGAAGATGAGGTGGCATCCAATTGATTTGGATCTCACTCGCTTCTCTGATTTTGTGGGATCATCCTAATCTCCTCATCCATATCTCTTTCACACTATATAAAGAGGGATATCTCATGGAAAATGATAAGGTTGAATAGGCTAAGATTTGTGTGGAGATTTCTACTTCAGATTATGCTTGAGACTTTTGCTTTAGTTCTTCAAGGATTGTGGATCTTCTTCATTCAAAGCATTGGAGAAAAGGTGCGTGTGTTGAAGCAAAGAGCCATTGAAAGGGGACCTTTCAACATCAAGGCATGGGTTGTATTCTCCACTTTCTATTCATTTAATACAGTAATACATTTCTTCCTTATAAAAGTGTCTTGACTTCTATTGTATAATTCCTTGATCATGTATTCTCCACTTTCTATTCATTTAATACAGTAGTACATTTCTTCCCTATAAAAATATCTTGTCTTCTATTGTATAATTCCTTGATCATATACATAGACTTCATTAGAATATATATATCTTTGTTTTCTCCTCTTTGTTGGTTTGTAATTCTTGGACATGCTTACTATTCTACAAACCCAAGGAAGGAGCTACAAGGATGACACTAGCAAGGATCAAGCGTCATTTAAAAGGTATGCCACTTGTACCTCATTAAACTTGTTCATATGATAATGAAGTTTAAGGCGAAGTGTGCATTCTGTTCTATTTTGTTCTAGTTTCCTGTGGAAGTTAGGGAGATCTGTTTGTGTCCACACTTACCGATTAATCCGATAATAGAGCTTGAGGGAAAGGAGACACAGTACAATGGTGAGTTTTTGAATTTCCAATATTTGCATATGAAAATCCCTAAAAATGTTGACATGTAATTTTAGGGAATAAAAATGCTATTGGATCCATATGTGCACAAAAATCCCCTCATGAGGTTCCTATAAAATTTGATTCTCTAACTGATATTTTCAACTAAATTTATGTATTAAGGCTCCTATAACAAAGATGCATGATATATTGGAAATGTATCTTTTCCTTTGAATTGTCACTTAGGTTATATAGTATGTTAAACGTTAAACCATGTGCTATGAACATTGTAGTATGTTATCTTGTATAGATCTACCAATGAATTGAACCATTCAACTAGATTAGGATTAGTTTCCCTCTACATTTGTAGATACCCAAGAGTGACCATCATACAAACACATATTCACAAAAAAACCCAAATATAAAATGTCAAGCACCATAGTTAGTAGATCATTGTTTGAATATTTCATTTTTACAGGCTATTGTTGTGTGTAGTGGAGAGTGGGTGAGAAGATATTTCTTAACCCTCACTTTAAATGTAATGTCCACTTTATGCAACAAAAAAAACAATATGTTGAGTTTTCAAATATAAGAACACTAGATGATCCTATAGAAAAGAAACATGATAAAATTATGTTTGAAGTCCTTCCTCGTCCTCCACAACTAACCAAACACCTCTCCCAAGTTCAAGTCCCATTAGCCAACATGTTCCTCTGCTTGAAAATATTCTCATAAGAGATAGAAGGAAAACATGTCTAAAGACCCTATACCTCATTAAATAGTGGTTGTAAAGTAAAATTCCTTAAAATAAATTCTTCCTCATCCATTTTATTACTAGTAGAGAGTCTCCAGAGACCTGTAAGTGTGCTACTCCATTTTCCAAAGCCAAAGTCAATACAAGTTTTAAAGAGATGAGTTCTGAGAAGTTATTGGAACCATTTCCCATTCCAAATTTAAAATTTATACAATGAGAGTTTGATAGGTAAATTAACCCTCATGTTTCTCCCCCTCCATCAAAGAAAGCTCAAGACATACTCTTGCCAATATGTTTTACCGCTATTTATCTTGGGATCTCAATTGCCTTTCTTTGAGTGAAGGAGATGATGATATTTAAACCTTGAATGACATATTGAAAAGGAAGAGTATCCCTATCCTAAGAAATATTTTCATTCCTATCCAACTATATTCCCCAAGTTATAATTAAAGGGAGAGCTCTTAATTTATTTGTGGCAGCATTTCCACACCAATTCTTGAGGCCCTCCTTAATGGAATCCCTTGACCAAAATTTTCCCAAACCCGTGATACCCTCAACTTATAGCCAAAAATATTTAGCAAAGGATCAATACATAATTAAATGGTAATTTGTTTCCTCACTTGCCTTGCATAAGCCACACCATCCAAGACCAAATGTGTTCCTTTTCTTGAGGATATCCCAAGGGAGTACGTTCTTTTTACAGAGGAAATCAACAACTAGTCGGGCACATACTCATGTGACATGTGGTCGTGTTATTCGACTACTAACACTATAACCCCAGACATGCATACTTGGCCCCTCACACGACACACAAGGTTGGTCAAGGGTTTCGAACTAGTGACTTCACATAACAATGTTCCTTAATGATACACTCCATCACCGATTGTTCTACACCCCGTGGGATCCTAGGCAAGTAATTTATTATTTAGTAAATGTCACATAAAAAGTTGTGAATTAGATAGGAATTTCAACCACCATACGTTTTTCCACCACCGTTGTGAAGGAGATTCATTCCCTCATGCAACCAATGTTGGCAATTTCAGCTATCAGAAAGCAAATCAGCGTATACTTGTCATTGATGGCAAGAATGTGTGGTCGCAGTGATGAAAATAGCATTGAATAAAGCGCAGTAATAATCGAGAGGAGAAGAGACAGTGATCATTGGATCCCATCCTAATTTCCCGAAAGAACCAGGACCGTCAGATCTGTAGAAGCTGCGAGAGAGATAAATTCATCGGAGAATCGGGGATCGCGAGTTCAAAGTGCAAAGAACACTTGACAACGAAAACCTCGAAATCGCGATATACGATTTCACGATTTGATCGCAGCCGTTAAAAACAAGCAGAGATCTGGACCGTTTATTCGTATGGATGCATGGCAGCCTGGAGGCTTCATCGGAGAATCGGGGATCGCGAGTTCAAAGTGCAAAGAACACTTATCATTGAAAACCCCGAAATTGCGATATGCGATTTCGCGATTTGATCGCAACCGTTAATCAAGCAGGGATCTGGACCGTTCATCTGTATGGACACGTGGCAGCCAGGAGGCCTCATCAGCAATTCGGGGATCGGGACTTCATAATGAAAAGTTCACTCCACAACGAAATCCCCGATTTCGCGATATGCGAAATCCCGACGGAATCTGAACCGTCAGATCAACATGTGACCTAGACCGTCGATCTACGATAGCAGTTCACGTCAGCTAAGCGACACGTGGCACAACCAGGT
>ML807182.1:80356-108877 GCA_009831015.1 Picea engelmannii
ATGTTCTCTGTTATGCAGGTTGTAGCCTGTGTAACTGGAAGTTGGTGCTTCCATCCAGTGGGTGCTGGAATAACCAGGGAGTTGGTGCTTCCTCCTAGTGGGTGCTAGAGAAAATAGAGAGTTGGTGCTCTCAACAAGTTGTAGCTTGTAAAACAGAGGTAGCAGCCTCACATTGAGTCGGTGCTCAATTATAAATGATGTACAGAACTGCAAAAGACTGCCTATCATTTCGAAGAAGAAGAGGTTTTCTCCCTTTATGGGTTTCCTCATGAAAATCTGTCTCTGTGTGTATTTTATGTGTGATTGATGATCTTTACTCTTACTGTCCATCTGTTGTATGTTGGTAGAAGACACATGAAGAAATCTTAAAAATTATTTAAAAGATATAAAATTGTTTAAGCTTATAAACAACTGATTCACCCCCCCCTCTCAGTTGTTTTAGTATTTCCAACAACCAAGGCCCTATAGCCTTCTCTAGGAGCATAATCCCTTATTGGATTAAAATACCAGACCAATGTATCTTCCTTGTCCTTGATCCTTACAAAACTTGATGTGAGACTTCCAACATATCTATCCCAAGTATCAACATCTTCGTCCCAGAAAATAGGTCCCTCTGGGTAAGCCAACCTTGGTGAAAAATAGTATTTTTTATTCAAGTTAGCTCTCCAAGAAAAATTATAAAATCCTAGAGACCCTAAAAACATTATGATATGATGTGGAAGCATGTAATTTTAACCACTACATATCCATGGGTCCATCCCTACTTGTAGCTTTGTTCTTCTACCAACACACCATACAAGCTAGTTTCCAATTGAGGGAAATGCTAAAATCATTGCTTTCTAGATGATGGATACATTGATTAAATTATGGATAGAATTCCTTATCCAAACCTCCATTGAATTTGGAGAAATTTGTTTTTCTCCTACTAACTATTAGAATTAGGGAAAAATAGAAACAATAATGCCTTTTTAATTTTATGTTCACTAGATCAACATATATGAGAAAATAATTAGACAGATCTAAAATAAATTTTGAGTATAAACAAAATTTCTGAGTGAAAATACAAACCTCAAGCTTACCTCCTGATCTATGAAAGATGTACCCGTCACATGTGTGAATGTAAACCTTTAAAATATTCTCATAAAAGTTTTAGGTTCATGGATCAAACCTTTAGGGTTTGATCTCTGTCATATGGACTTAGGGATGGTTTTTCCAAGGTATAGACCATCACAAGACAACTGTAGCAAGTACCCCACAAGAAGGGAAAACAAGGTATTGACCATAGTTGAGAAAACAATAGTAGGTACCCCACAAGAAGGGACAACAATATATCCACAAGAAGGGACAATAAGATCTCCACAAAAGTTACAACAAGATCTTCAAAAGAAGGGACAACAAGATCTCCACAAAAGGAGATAGCAATATCTCCACAAAAGGGACAACAAGATCTTCACAAAAAGGGACAAAAATATCTCCACAAAAGGGACAACAAGATCTTCAAAAGAAGGGACAACAATATCTCCACAAAAAGGGGACAACAAGATCTCCACAAAAGGGACAACAAGATATTTAAAAGAAGAGACAACAATATCTCCACAAAATGGGACAAAAATATCTTCAAAAAGAAAGGGATAGCAAGATCTCCACAAAAAGGGACAACAATATCTTCAAAAGAAGGGACAACAATATCTCCAGAAAAGGGGACATCAATATCTCCACAAAAGGGACAACAAGATCTTCACAAAAAGGGACAGCAAGATCTCCACAAAAGGTACAACAAGATCTTCAAAATAAGGTATAACAAGATATCCAAAAAAAGGGGACAACAAGATCTCCACAAAAGGGACAACAAGATCTTCAAAAGAAGGGACAACAAGATCTCCACAAAAAGGGACAACAAGATCTTCTGAAAAAATGGGACAACAATATCTCTACAAAAAGGGACATTAAGATATTCAAAAGAAGGGACAACAAGATCTCCATAAAAGGGGGCATCAAGATCTCCACAAGATGGACAACAAGATCTTCACAAAAAGGGACAACGAGATCTCCACAAAAGGGACAACACGATCTTCAAAAGAAGGGACAACAAGATCTCCACAAAATGGGGACAACAAGATTTCCACAAAAGGGACAACAAGATATTCAAAAGAAGGGACATCAAGATCTCCAAAAAAAGGGACAACAAGATCTTAAAAAAAAAAGGGATAGCAAGATCTCCACAAAAAGGGAAAACAAGATCTTCAAAAGAAGGGACAACAAGATCTCCACAAAAGGGGACAACAAGATCTCCACAAAAGGGACAACAAGATCTTCACAAAAAGGGACAACAAGATCTCCACAAAAGAAGGGACATCAAGATCTTCAAAATAAGGGACATCAAGATCTCCACAAAAAGGGGACAACAAGATATCCACAAAAGGGACAACAAGATCTTCAAAATAAGGGACAACAAGATCTCCACAAAAGGGACAACAAGATCTTAAAAAAAAGGGGACAACAAGATCTCCACAAAAAGGGACAACAAGTTCTTCAAAAGAAGGGACAACAATATCTACACAAAAGGGGTCATCAAGATCTCCACAAAATGGACAACAAGATCTTCACAAAAAGGGACAACAATATCTCCACAAAAGGGACAACAATATCTTCAAAATAAGGGACAACAAGATCTCCACAAAAAGGGGAAAACAAGATCTACACAAAAGGGACAACAAGATCTTCAAAAGAAGGGACAACAAGATCTCCACAAAAAAGACAACAAGATCTTAAAAAAAAAGGGACAACAACATCTCCACAAAAAGGGACAGCAAGATCTAGGCCATTCTATAGGAAAGCCTTGTTGAACTCTTAAAGTTGTTCAAGAGCATGTTTTGACATATCCATTGTCTGAAAGAAAATAAGTAAATGAAGGTATAACACAAGTTCTGATAAGGCTAAGTATGGAATTGATTTTGGATTCAAGAATGGCCTAGATTGTAATATTTTTCATTCAAACTTTCTTAGAAGAGGAATTTCAACGATTGGGTGCCTTTGAGGGTCACCGAGAACCTTTTTCATCTTAAATTCTTCCATGGTTTTCACAAATCTTACAATCTAGGCCGTTCTATAAAAGAGAAGACTCACACCCCAAAGCATACCAAGATAACAATAATGGGATGCCAAGTATGATATGAATCAAGTAAACAAGGACCCCAATAAGTTTCTTACATACAATAGAATCAAGTATATTCTCCAAGCAAAACATGGGTTCCCTGGATATTTGCTCGCTAACTTATCTTCTCATTTTTTCAAGTGTTGGTACCACAAACTTATATTCGCATGATAACTTATGTTCTTGTTTTAACGAGTGTAGGTACCACCAAATATGTATCTGTTGGATCTATCTTCCTCGAGTGATGATCGAGATATACTCATAGAGGTTGAAAGTGAGACGTGTTGTACTAGATCTACCGGTTCTAGATCAACTAGATCTGAAAAGTTAAGAAAACGATTTCGTATACGCATGCAATTTTTTATTGCCAATGGAAGGTCATGTAATTATGATGCTGAGAGCATAGGTGAAATTGAGTTTCCCTTGAGGTATAGATATCTAGTGCAACGATGGGTACCTAAGGAGCTACCTGAAGTGGACACAAATTTCTTCGTCAGTGGGAGGATGTATCACATTGCTCCTTTGTCCTTACATGGATTGGGGTTATTTTCCATGGATGGCATAAAGTTCGGCTATGGAACTATAACTGAATTGATGGAGTATGTCGGACCATTATACAAATACAATCACTGGTTGATGTTGGTCCGATATACGCAAAGTATGCAGAGATACAAAGTTGCCACAAATTATATACAACTAGTAGATAACAATCAAAATAAAGGGGCGACTATGTATATTGATGGAAGGCCAAAAGCTTCTGGAAACATTGTGGGCTTTGTAAATAGTACACAAATAGTGAAAACAAATAAGCAACCAAATTGCATATTTGAGGGACGCGAAGGAAATCGTATATTTGTATGTGCAACAAAAACAATAGTTCCAGGTGAAGAGTTGCTGATCGATTACAACTTAAATCGAATAGATGGAGGGGGTGCGGCTATGGGGGTAAATATCTTGCATACCATTCAACTCAACCTTTGATCAATCATTGTTATAATTTATCGCTGTGATATTTCAATTTTTTACTGCATATATTTCATTTTTCATTATTTCTTTTCTGATATTATTGCAATATTTCATTTTTTTAATGTTACAATCACTTTCATAACTTTTGTTGATTAATTTATTGTGTCAACATCTGTCCAGGGTGACTATGGAAAATCACACGCTGCATCTTTCCAGGGTAACTGTGGAAAGGCACCCACTATGCATCAACAAGTAAATGTTAAATATAGTAACAACTTATGACTACAACTAAATTTCTGAAATTTCATTATTTATTTTCTAATATTACTGCAATATTTCATTTTTTTAATGTTACAGGTGAATTTCATAACTTTTGTTGATTGATTTATTGTATCAACATCTGTCCAGGTTGACTATGGAAAGTCACATGCTACATCTGTCCAGGGTTACTGTGGAAAGGCACTCGGTGTGCCTCAACAGGTAAATGTTAAATATAGTAACAACTTATGACTACAATAACTAAATTTCTCAAATGTTAAAGTTCATCTCATTAATTTTATTCATTAATGTATTGTGGCATGGTCTCCGTGGGAAGTAACCCACTCATAGTAGATCAGATAAGGGTGAAATTGGGATGTCACCAATTGCACATCAACATTAGGTAACTGTTAGTGCTTAATAATAACTAAATTTGATTACAAAATCTAATTTTTTTTGATGTTAAAATTATTTTAATTTCATTTATTGTTTGATTTTTTTAGTCCGGTACAGTTGATTTGAACGACGAGGATATTGAGGATGAAATATTTTATTCCACTAACCCAATAACAACTATCTCGAAGACCTTGAAGAAGGAAAACATAGAATATCTATCTTTGTTTCGCAAAAGACCCCTAACACATGAGGACAGGGCAAGAATTGCAGAGCTACAAAATCTAATAACTAATTTTGGGGTAAGTGGCATCTTCACATATTTTTATCATCTATGACAATTTCATATCTGTTTTTTTGTTGTATATTTTTTATATGATTTGATAAAGTAAATTTTTCCGTTTGTAGGAGTTTTTAAACCCCGTGCCCTGGGAACCTGCTGAGCCTGCAACTGCTATAGGTAACAGTGATGGTCCAATGAAACAAAAAAGTCGACAAAGAAAAGTACAAATGAGGCTTTTTGACCCTCCTGAGGTTCCCCTCAAATCCATTGATGAGCACACTGATGTTGACCGGAATGACATGCCGAAGCATGATGATCCAGAGCCCGGGACTCCACATGACTCCGAAGATGAACGTACTGTAGATGGTGAGGAAGCTATTCATGGAGACACATGAATTAAAAGCATCAGATCACTAGATCTCACCTTTCTGGTGGATGGCGCATGTGTTCCGATCAATACTCAAAAGATTGTAGGTATTTCTTTGGTTTTTTTTAACATATTTTGAAGAATAACAACCAAGGCTTTGATGATCAAGAGACAATAGTATATTGTGAAATGAGGGTTTTATGCAAAATGACACAAGGATTTAAGGTTTGCGAGGTTCGTATAATTTTGAAAAAAGACAAAACATTTTGACATAGTTAATTTTTGTCCTAACATAGGCTTCATCTGGGGATGATGTCCTCCCTGCAAGTCATCAAAGGACCGTAGACCACGTGCCTTCATCCTTCTTCTCCGGAATATGAAATCAAATCTATCTCCGTTAACCTCTGAAACTTGTCACTATACCTATGTATTCTCTGAAACCATTCTTGCAAACCAAATTTCCTCATAATCTTTGCAACTGAAAAGACTTTGCACCAGTGCCTCCATTGGGATATGGAGTCATTAATGCCTAATATACTACATACTACAACTAGCTGAAAACCAGACTCCACACCAATGCTCGAAACAAGATTATTTATATACAGTTCTTAAACTAACCAATCCACTGATTCTCTCAAGAATAAGATGATTTCCAATGTAACCATGCAAAAATATGACTAACAAATTGAATTATGCTTCCAACTTTGAGAATAAAAAGAATATGAGAACCTATAAAATTCAAAAAATGATTTGGAAGCCCATACTTACAATTCAGAAATTTTGTCCTCAAAAAGTCGTAGACAAAAAGTTGAATGTTCCATTTTGACTCCATGTAAACTACTACTGGATTGTTATAGAAAGATTTGCCTCACCCTATGAAAATCTACTCAGAGGGCCTTTTTTCCATTTCCCTATGCAGACTTGAAGTCCCCTTTTGCAAATCCTAGAGCTAAAAACAATATTTTTCCACATATATGCACCCTAACTATTATACAATATGTGTATACGCAGGTTGCAACACTACAGCCCGTGTACATCAGGTTATGTGCCCAAAATTAAAAAATTGTGTCAGGTTTCCATGTCACGTCATGAGATCCATGATCCTTGAACTTCCATATACTAGAAACGTTCCGACTCGGCCCTTTAGTTCCACTTGAAGGCTATAAATGGGCCAAATCCAAGCTATGGAAAGAGGAGAAGAATTCAAATTTGAGAGAAAATTTACTCTGGAGAAATTATTCACTTCATATTGAGTCTACATCCCTTTATCCTTTTAAGTTTGAACACATTATTCATCCCCCAAGATCTTCCCTACGTGATTGAGAACCTCATTGTCTCTCTTATATGAGCTTGCCTTTGGTGGAGGATTGAAGTGGTGGAGGCATAGCTGGAAGGGACTTATTTTCTCGGTTTCGAACCGTGCCGACAAAAAAGTTTGTAATTTATTCACTTCCATTGATTACATTTTAATAGAAATACACTTTTCTCGTCCAATCAATATCTTGCAAATATTTGAATTGTTATTCCATGGGCATATTTGTTATGAATGTTGATGGATTATGCTATTGAATGCGCTAACATTATATATTATCACCATATGCTTGTGTTTCTTGGTTGTTGAGGACAAATTGTAGGTGTATTTATTTGAGTCAAGTGCTCAACGGTTGACTTCATCGAACATTTGGACAAGGTAGGCTCTTTATCTTGTCTTGTTAGCACATTTGTTTATATACCATACCTAATATTAGAGTTGATTTATGTAGTCATTTCCATCTGTTGTGGTTTACCCTTATCCATAGAGAGATTTTCCTCGTAACAGAATTGGCGACCATACTGGGGATAGAATCTTCTTTTTGGGGTTTGGAGTGTTTTTCTCCTTTGATTGCTCTCGTTTATATTGAGTTTCTTGTCGTCTGACTGCTTGACAACCTCTTTTCATTCTAAGTATGAGTTTCTTAGCCTTCCCCTTAGCCTAGCTGTGTTTTAACACATATACGCGGGTTTTTATCTGACAGTCGCATATATACATGGTTTTATCCTGAACAGTCATGTACATCATCCTTTTTTGCTTGGTTTCTAGGTTTGATGTTTGCTGGGTAAGTTTTGATCGTTGGTGAGTCTTCTTGGGTCTTTTTTATGACTGTTAAGTGCCTGTGGAATGATAGGAAACCTTTCTTTAGTTGAATTTTTGGGTGGTGCCTTTCTCACCATCCTTTTCATTTGATTGTCCTTGGATCTTGGGATGGTTTTTTCCTTCTTGATATCCTACTTGGTTTGTCTCTATATACATACAATAGAATTTTTATATCAAGTTGTTGTTTAGTCCTTTCATTTTCATTCTTTTATATTGAAAATACAAGAATATTAGGCATTTTGCATTGATGGAATTTGATCTTTTGGTTTTTTATCATTAATCTTAGTACATGTATATAAAGATTGCATCTTATTTGGAATTGTAGAACTAAATTGAAAATTTCATTTGAAAATCTTATCATTTATTGGGAATTGAAGTTGGGACTTTGCATTTTATTCATATTCATTTATTTTACTTGCTAAGTCATAACATTGTTAGTTTCACGACCACACCTTTTTTTAGTAAGCAAGGCCACTAAAAGAAACAATGATAATTTAAAATTGATTAGAAACAATTTTATTTTCTAGGGTGCACAAACTAGCTTAGGATTTAGAGCCTTGGAATAGGATTTTGTGAGTAAACTTCTCCAAGGCTATTAATTCAACATATGTGTCTGACCAAAGGAGTGGTGAAATCCATTGTATAATTGGTGATGTCAGGAGGCTCCACTTACACCGAAGTTAAGCACGAGGTCACCTGAGGTTGGTTGAGGGGATATCTCCTCAATACCTTCTTAGCGTCAGATATATTTCTGGGGATCTATTTGTATATGGGGATCTTTCTAGTACCTTTACCTCTATGAGAGGTGGTGCTTTCGACGTTTTGAGCTTTGTTATCCTACCCATATGGTAGACCTGAATTATGACCGTTCATCTGCGCATTGGTTATATCATGGTTTCTTAGTTTCTTGACATAGGTACCACATAGGTTACTTGTAGGAGTTATTCTGCAGGTACCCTAGGTCAGATAAGGGTCAGACAACACACAAAATTTATGGAGGATTACCTCTCCGGGGGGATCTAACCGACTGGTTGTTAAGCCCACGAGGGCCCTTATAATTGATTCTGATACCTCCGATATTTAGTAGGGAGTCTCAGGCCTCTCTTGGGTGAGGCATACCTACTATAGGGAGGGAGGCCCCTTTCAACCACTTTATGTTGTTTGTGTGTATATTGGCCTTTTATTTATTTTATTTTGATGTGCTCTTTGATTATTATTTGACCTTAGGATTTTGTATTGCACCGTGACTTTTCATTATCATGGATAGTGGAGTCCCTTTGGATACCTCATTTAACGCCACCTCCCCCATGACATTTACTCATTTCATGGGAACAAATCTGTCTGTGTTTCATAATGGTATGCAAAATTATGATACTCAGTCATTGCCTTGGGTCTCTAATCATTTTTCTCATGGTATGCCAGACATGTCTTCGCATTTTCCATCCTCTGTCTCGTCTCCTTATGTGAATCCTAGTTTTTCATATGGGGGCATGATGCCTCCTTATTATCCCTTTTTGTTTGGTGGGAGTCATATCCCTTAACCAACTCTTACGGTAGGAGGTTGGAATATTCCTTCCTATGGATCCAATCCTAGCTTCACTTTTCTAGGAAAAAGTGCTCAAATGGGTGGTCATTCTACTTATTACACTCCATCCATCTATCCTTCTTCCACTATGTGGGTTCCTATGAACGATTTTCCCATGGATGACCTCCGTCTTTCCTCTGGTGTTTCATCTGGGGGGAGTCATTTTTATAGTATGGGAAACCCCATTCATGAAGTTCCTTCGTCTGGGGAAACATATATACTCACTTGAGTAACCCTTGTCATGTTGCTTTCTCTTCACAAACAACTTCCTCGGTGACGATGCCCTTACAACCCTTTATGAATCAATATGGAGGAGGATACTATCCTGTCGACCAGGGCCATGGTGTATACTAGAACCCTTCCTGGCCTGCAATTTATCAAAACCAGTCTTTCCCAAAACCTTGGTCTCAAATGCCATAACCAACCACCACCACCAGTCCAGTCACTGCAAGTCATACTGGTGTTATATCACCAACCTATGCTATTCATGTTGGAGATTGGTCAACAAACTCTGCAAGTCATGTTGAAGACATGCAACCGACCGCTGCAAGTCAAGCTGAGGGAATAACTCTAGTCACTGCTAGTCACACTACACATCATGTTGGGGATTCATCACCAACCTCTGCTACTCCTGTTGGAGATTCATCATCAACCTATTCTAGTCATGTTGAAGGTTTGTCACCAACCTCTGCTAGTCATGTTGGACATTCATCACCAATATCTGCAAGTCATGTTGGAGATTTTATACTAGTCTCTGGAAGTCATGCTGGGATCATTTCACTAGCCACTGCAGGCCATGCTGGGGGCATTCATACAATTGAGAATTCTAGACGTGTAATATGTAAGCCCAAGTTCCTTTGTAGGATTTGCAAAGGAGATCACCTTACTCATTTGTGCCCTGCTACTGTTGTGGTACAAGAAGTGTGGTCCTTTCCTCGGGGCCATTCGAGTTCTAAGTTGTATGTGGTTTCCCAACCTTCTTTGGTTGATACAACAGTTGTGTCGATGCAATATTCAGCTAAAACCACTCCCATTTTGGGGGGTGATGCATCTCTTGACCTTGTTGTCTCACATCCTATTCAACCAATGACTGTGTCGATGTAATCTTTGACTGACACCACTCCTATTTTTGGGGGTTATGCGTCACTTGACCTTTTTTTCTCGCATCCTATTCAAACAATGGTTGAAGAAGTGGTCATGCCGATGAAATCTTCAACCGATCCCACTCTTCTCTTGGAGAGTGACAATCCTGAGGAAGTGACAATGTTGATGCAATATTTGGTCAATCCCACTCTTCTTTTATAGGGTGATGCATCCTTCGACCATGTCCTTATCATTTCTAGTCTGGTACCTTCTAAACAAGGAAGCATTCTACTCTCTTCGAGCACGCTCCCTCCAAGTCCTAGGGTGGTTTCCTTTGATTGGAATGACCTTGTTGAGCCTCTACTTCCTTCTTCTACACCCTTCTAGATAAGAGGAATTATTCGATATACTGTAGATAAGGTAACCTCTGCAAGTATTTTATCCTCCTCGACTTGGAAATCTTTGGGTTTTCCCAAGATTGTGTCAGCTATCTGTGAGTTGCTGAATTTAGATAGAAGTCCTGCATGAGAGCCTTGGCATCCTGCATAATATGTTGCTTAGAACAACATCCACGAGACTGATTTAAGCTCTTTTTCGACTCTTTTAAAAAAAAGAGAAAAGATCACCGAGTGAATTTGTCTCTTTCACACTCATTAATTGGATTCGAAAGGTTGCGAGTCTGATTTAAGGTCGTTTCAGACTCTCTCAAAAAGATAAAATATTTTTGAGTGAACTTTTCTCTTTCACAGTCATAAATTGGATTTGAAAGGACATTTATTTGGTGTAATTTTACCCATTTTTCAAACCAAGTAGACTAAGATTACAAAAAAGGACATTTTTTGGCGGTAAGTTGTAATTGCATCTCATTCTCTTTCTTATAGTATTGAGCCTATTGTAGGTTCTCGCTTTTGCATTATAAGCCTATCACCTCAACAATTTTCATCATCAACCAAGTAGAGCCTTGTTTATATCCTTTGCATCTTGACACCTGAGTGTCCATATACCACATGCACCTCCTTGCATTGAGAATATTTATGTTCCACCGCTGGAACTAGTTGATTACCTGCAACACTCGTTTCCTCCTTTGTATCATAACATTCATTTGACTATTAAAAAATGAAAAAAGACGGATGAGAAAATAATATTATCTTATATTGGCAGTAGTCATGTCACCTTTGAACAAAGCACACAATTTTTGAGTCCACTTGTCATCAAAATCTTGGGTTTAACATGATCTTAGGAAGTTGAGCTCGTTACGTAGAGTTTACTCCCCTGATTGGTTACTCTTCCAGTACTTATGGAGAGTTTGATTGATGTCTCCTGCATATAAAAGTTTCATTATTGAGTCTATGATGCCAAAGTATTCCATATCTCTCATGCTCTTGTTCAAAGGATGTCTATCAACCTGTTGTTGGGGCTCATAAATGTCATATTTTCATCCACCTTTCCCTTCATCATTCTTCACATTTCATTGCCCCATTAACATTAACCTTTCATGATATCTATTCATAAATATATTTGGGTTTCACCTTATTATTTTCCACTTTATTCATTTTAGTATTAAAAAGGAATTTGTGATTAAATATTAGAAAATCGACATGTTTTCATATATATCTCAAAAATGTGTGAGCTTTGTAATGTGTAGGAATATGTGAAGGATTAATTCAAAAGGACTTATCGAATACTTCCTAAACGATTTCAATATTTGAGGAGATAATTCAAGCCCATTCCAAGGAGAAGATCATGGAGATTTGGTTGGCATATCTTATCCAATATATATGAGAGATGTGTGTGAGGATTTGAAGGGATTATATTTTGTAATAATGGGAAATTGGTTGAGAGAAAAGTGGATCTGTAATTACAAGATGGTTATCTTATCTTCAAGGCTCTCATTTATAAAAGAGAGTGCTCTCTCTTCATGGGGAGTAATTAGGATAAGAAAGAGAGTAGTCATTAGGATTTGAAAGAAAGGGATTCTAGGCTTTGATTCATAGTTTTGGTTTTCATGCTTTCATTACTCTTTTATGAAGATTGATTTGATTATTGTAATGTAAGATTGCTTCATTGGTATGAGATCACATATGTTGTCGTGTCATTCAACTCTTCACATGTTGTATTTGATTTTCCTTCATGTAGTTCTCCATTCCTAGATTAATTTCATTTATGCAATTTCATTTCAGTCATAGTCGTGTGTTTCAATTCCATGAACAATGTGAAGCAATTCAATTCCAAGTCGTGTGTTTCAATTTAATGCATTAGATTAATGATTCAATTTCAGTTATAGCTTAAACATTAGATTATATTAGTCCCACTTCAATCCTACATATACTTTGCGTGTGCTTAGTAAGTTTATGAACCTCAGATTGACAAATTAGATAGTTGGGAAAGTACTACAATGCAATTAATTCAACATTAGTTCGACCCAATGTAACGACTATCGTTCCATTGTTACGATTGTTGTTCCCTTTATAGGAAGTGTTTTTCATTTGAATAGAACAATTTCCATTCCCTTTACGATTGTTGTTCCTTTATAGGTGTTGCATCTCTGGAGGATGAGGTATTGAAAATGGAAGGTAAGAACCTACGTAGGAAACAAGTAAAATGCTTGTGCTAACGCCTACCTTCGGCTGATGCATAGAGGTTGTTTTTAGGACATATTTAGAGCCCAACACCTGTGTCGGCCATTCCTCAGAACTATTGACTTTGCAGGTCGGCCATACCCTCAGTATGTCTTAGAATTACATGAAGCTGTAGTCAAATTGTGCACCCTCATCCTACTTTCATCATTGGTAGGTAACCTTGAACCCAACAGTCGACATTTCATCATTGGTCATTGAATCGGTGGTTTCCCTTGTGTTCGATGGAAACAAATCTATTCAAGAATTGGGATTAGTACAATGTCTTGGATGCCATTAGCCTTATTGGTGGTTTCCTCACCTTTGTCAGTAGTTTTCCTTATTGGTTGTTATTCAAAGCGTCTTTTTCGTGTACCTCTTGCATCTGGTACACACAAAAGACGCACAGGGTCGTTGGTTCATGAACATGTTCTTCATCCGATTTCCTCCAAATCATCAAGCTCTTGCTTTGTACCTTATTCTGAATGATGAGAGATGCCTTAATGATCTCCTTTTAGTGGGTCTCTTTCCATTGAATTAAACCCATCTATTCTGGAAACGAGACCTAGAGTCCTATGAGTACCTAGAGGCTTGCAGTCATTAATGGTAGGTTCTCTTGCCATTGATAGTTGGGAATAAATAAATATCTCTTGATCTATGGATTCTTCAAGTGTTTGAGCCTGACCCATTTATTCACAATTGTAAGAATGTACTTGGTGCCTTGATACCTACTTTCATTATCGATAGGTTGTCTCACGTTTCTTAACGATATAACTTAGTGACCGGTAATCAAACAAAGTCTCATTGTGTTCGACCTTAACTCCTTTATTCACACGATGTAGACTTTCACCTTTGGAGGATCGTGTAGAAGACTTGAAGACATTAGTTCATAGTCGCAATTTTCCTGAGCCATTGCTATCTTTCATTGGACTAGTACCTATGTGACTTAAATGATCATGGGAGATCATATTGTATGCCCATTGTATATAGATATCTTCAAAATTAATTTTGAGATTGGTTCTACTGGGCCTTGTTTGTGACTATGATATCCTTTAGCATGTAGCCACCTTTGTATTTCCTATTCATGGCCATGAACAATTGTTTGGTATATTTTCACATGGATCTATAGTGTAATTCAAATTGGCAACCATGTGTGAAAAGTCAGTACAGATTGTAATATTCTCATGAGCAACTAGTTCTTCAAGTTGGGTCTCCATTACTCCACTTTTGGGTATTATAATGTATTTCAGCCATTGTAGATACTCCTCTGACCCCACACATTAGGGGGCATCTGTTATAGAAATCGTTTCCTCACCCTATGCAAATATACTCAGAAGGCCTTTTTTCCATTTCCCTATACAGACTTGAAGTCCCCTTTTGCAAATCCCAGAGCTAAAAACAATATTTTTCCACATATAAACGCCCTAAATATTATATAGCGTGTGAATACGAAGGTTGCACCATTACAACCTGCATAGATTAGGTTTTGTGTCAAGAATTAAAAAATGGTGTTGGGTTTCCATGTCATGTCACGAGATCCATGATACTTGACCTTCCATATACTGGAAATGTTCTGACTCGGCCCTTTAGTTCCACTTGAAGGCTATAAATGGGACAAATCCGAGCTATGGAAAGAGGAGAAGAATTGAAATTTGAGAGAAAAGTTACTCTGGAGAAATTATTCACTTCATATTGAGTCTACATCCCTTTATCCTTTTAAGTCTGAACACATTGTTCATCCCCAAAGATCTTCTCTACATGATTGAGAACCTCATTGTCTCTCTTATATGAGATTTCCTTTGGTGGAGGATTGAAGTGGTGGAGGCCCAACTTGAAGGGACTTAGTTTCTTAGTTATGAATCGTGTTGACATAGAACTTTCTAATTTATTCACTTCTGCTGATTACATTTTAATAGAAATACTCTTTTTTCGTCCAATCAATATCTTGCAAATATTTGAATTAATATTCCATGGGCATATTTGTTATGAATATTGATAGATTATGCTATTGAATGTGATAACATTATATATTATCACCATATGCTTGTGTTTCTTGGTTGTTGAGGACAAGTTGCAGGTGTATTGGTTTGTGTCAATTGGTTTGAGTCAAGTGCTCAACGATGGACTTCATCGAATGTCTAGATGAGGTAGGCTCTTTATCTTGTCTCGTTAGCATATTTGTTTATATAGCATACCTGCGATTAGAGTTTATTTATGTAGTCATTTTTGTCTGTTGTTTTTTACCCCTAGCCATAAAGAGATTTTCCTCATAACATGGATCATAGAAATGAAAAGAGGTAAAATTTTTGGATTTATCCCATACCTTGTCCTGCTGTTCAAAATTAAAAGGCTCCTTTCCTCCACTATTGATTTGTTCTTTTTCTGGCTCAAGAATATCACATTGAGGCTCACTAATTTCTTGTATTTGTTACTCAACAGTTGGTGAAGAAAATGGAATAATCACTTGCTCTTGTAACTGGTGTTTATCTCCTTCACTGCCTACCTAAGAATTTGTTTTATAATCATAATATACATGATCACTTTTTTCATAATGTTGTTGATAAATTTATTGTTGAACAACACCTTCTGAAGAAAATGATAGAATTTGTTGCTCATTAATTTCAAAATCACTTTCATCATAGTCATCAAACAAATGAGGAATCTTGTAAGATTCAATGCATATTGAAAAATGAATCTACTCATCATTGTCTAGATACTCATCATATACAGACTACTCATAAAAAATTTCTCAACCTTGACTTTCAAAAATCTCTGTTTCATGATGCTCTGACAATAATAAATGAATATTGACAACCTGATATTCATAATAATTTATAACAAAAATTACATATGAGACAATTTCAATTGCATTTGAAGTAATTTGATCATCAATATTACCATCACCATCACCATCACCTTGAAAATATTCCTGAAATGAATTTTGTGTTGGATTAATGAGNGGGGGGGGGGGGGGTGAATCAATAATATAAAATTATACCATTTATTAATTATTTAAACCACAATGTATATTCCTTTAACTTATTCAACCATGTTCATCTGTTTATCATCGATATATTATTGTATCATAAAAATTAACATCCATCAGTGCATAATAAACAATAACAAACACATCCACATAATGCACAGTACACCAATATTTACGCGGAAACCTAATGCGGGAGAAAGCCACAGAATGATTTTCTTATATGTCAAGAATTACATTCAAGGAAACACCAAATTCCAATTCTCCAACTCCAACTGGAAGGAGGCTCCAACCCCCTAGTTTCTCAGGCTCCAAACTAAAGGAATCTACAACTCCCTAATTCTCTAGCTCTAACAAGAAGGAGGCTACAACTCCCTGATTCTATGGAACTAACCGAACGAAGGCTATAACCCCCTTTCCTTACTCCATCCAACCACCCTGAAATATAAGTGTCAAATGATGAAATCACTATGACACTATCCCTGTGAGACATACCACTGTAAACCTGTACCAATTTATGCCAACAACCTACAACCAACTTGTACCAATAACTTGTAGTTAACATGTACCAATAACATGTAATCAACCTGTACCAATAACCTGTGCCAACATATACCAACAACCTGTACCAATAATCTCCTTAATAGATCAGATCTGATAACATAGATCTCATACCTAATATCACCAAAATATCACTCAAACCATGTGCATCTATGTCTCTCTAGTCATGTGCCATACATGTGCATACAATCATAATCATGTGTAATAATGTAACAGCCTAAGGCCAAGCCCCTGCCGAATTGTAATTATGTTTATAGGATGGTGAGCCAAGTGTTTGTAAGATGGAAGACTTATGTGTTTATTAGGCTGGAGAGCCCATATGCTAAGGCCAATGAGCCTAATTTTGTATATGTAAATAATCACATCATTAATAAAATTACATCGCTGCATGTAGATCGACCATGAAGAAAGAGTTATGGGGGACTAAGCTCCACTAGGTAGGGAAAGGGAAGGGGCTAAGTGTCTAGGAATAGGTGCTAAGCTAGAGGGCTTACCTCTAAAGGAATAATATTATATTATTATTTCCTATAGGATAAGGTTTGAAATAACCTATGTTGTCCTAAGTTCCCGAGGAAAGGGAATGAGTGTTAAGTGGAGCTCATGCAACTTCAGGAAGATACGTGTCAACCTGGGCACATGCATTTTTTAGGTGGGAAAGTTAACTCATTGGGGGTTCCCTCACCATTCTCGCGATGGTCTCCACTCTAGAAGTCGACCATACTCCCCACTGATACATGCACTGAGATAGGTAGAGCCTTGACACAACCATCCATTTCCCCCATCGTCGATCTCTGCAAATTCTGAAACCTGCACACTTGTGTTATGAAGCTGATCATTTTTTCATGTGAAGCACAACACGACTGCATAGTGTCTGAGCCATATCACACCTTATTCTTTGCTATTGTTACCCAAATTTTCTATGAACTGGTGTGGCTTGCTGTCATTACCAGAGCCCATACCCAATTTGTACTGCATAGGTTAGCCACTGGACTTAGGAGTTGGATAGAAGAGGTAGGTTGTCAGGCTTGTGAGCAACTCTCTCTAGGTGAGAGAGTGTGTTGAGGAAGTGAGTTCTCCCAGAGGGAGTCCCGTAGTAGCTACAATAATCTAATACATCTGGTCTAGCCTATTTCTGAAGCCCTAGAAGGGAGGTGGACAATTGATGGACTTGTGATAGTGAAGGTGTACACTCTTAGGGTGGGACAAATGTGTGGGGAATGAGGGTCTGTGGGTTGTGGGTGTAAGTGGCTCCTAGGAGAAAATCCTTCCTGTTGATCTATGCGACTTTACTATTGTCCTTACCAAGCCTAGGAATCCCTTTCCTAGTGGATTTTAGTCCCAGCTCGAGGATGACTCATTGCTGAGCATGATGAGCAGTGTGGTCTAAGGTTGGGAGGTTCATGGAAGGTCTCCACGGAATTAGTGTTCTTCAATTAAAAGATAAGTACCATTTCCAAGTTTGGTTACATGTGTATTTATATATGTTGTTATATTTATGGGTTTTGTCTGTGATTACTGCATGCATGATTTTACTGTTATTTCTGCATTATGTTGTGTGATAGCAGAATGTAAATCATTTGTTAAAAAAACTGGTATGTGTTATTGTCACTTCCGCAAGAATATCTGTATGTACAAAATGTTTATGTCTGGTTAAAATTGTATTAGATATGTATATAAATATATGAGAGCATAAAAACAAAGATACAATTGTTTAGGTAGCGTTACCCAACAGAGGTTTGAGGTCCGGGGACATCACAAATAAACCCTCACATGGACTAGACATCAAACCCTTATTGATATGTAGCCTCAAACTAAAACAAAAACTTCAAAAACACATCACAATGAAAAGACCAATATCCATATGACAAATACCAACAACAAAATACCAATTGTATCCCTCAACAAATCTGATATATGCAACAATATTGAACAACCGATACCATCTCAAGAGTTAAACCATATCTCACAAAACATACCTCAAATAATATGTGCCATATCTCTCATAAATAGACTCCAACCATGTTGTTGTTGCGGTTCTGTTGCAACAATTCTGCTGTCGCAGTTCTACTGCCGTGATTTTTCTGCTGTGATTTTTCTACCGCACTTTTTCTGCCACAATTTTTCTGCTACACTTTTTATGCCACAATTTTTCTACCACGATTTTTCTGCCTCACTTTTTCTGATGCACTTTTTCTACTGTGATTTTTCTGTCGCAAATTTGATCTATCAATAATACCTGCCAAATAACCTTTCATAAATGATATTCAATGAAGTTCAGTAGAGACAAATGAGACATGGATGTCGCTTCCTTTATACTCTTCATGTATTCCTCTAGAAGTTTCCTGGAAACAACTTAAACCCTTTCTCCATCTTCTAGGGTTAACACATTAACCCACTTTTGTCCACTTAACCACTTTTTTCCACTTTGACTATTCAACGTTTGTCCACTTAACTTAACCAATTTACCACAAATAGTAAGTTTTCCACTGTTAGTTGCAACTAAATTTCTTTTGCAACCACTTTGACTTATCCATAAATAGTAAAATCACTTCATGTTGCAACCACTTTATTATTTAAATAATTTCTCTTTACTCACAACTTCTTGTTGCAACTAAATTTTCTATAATCAGTCAATTCATAACTTATTTACCCTTAATTAACTTCTTGTTGCAACCACTTTATTATTTAATTTATTTATTGGTCAACCACTTTGACTATTTACTACAACTACTACTTTACCATCACAACTACTTTACCATAATTACCAAACTTACAACTTATCATTGCAATTGATTTATTTTTAATTATTTTCTTAATGCAACAACTATACCCATGATTGACTCCTAGTTTCACCCACTTTGACTAGTCAACTTCTTCTAGGAGTTTCTAGAACAATTTGACTTCTTTGACCTTCTATAGGCTTCTAGATAACTCATGAGGGTTTTCCAACTTCACATGGCCATAACTCTCTAACCGTGAGGAGTTATGTGAAATTCCACATATCACCGGAAATGGAATGAAATGTAATATCCATCTAGAATACTCTTACCTACATATACCTTGATTTTCATTTCATTATTACTCAACCAAACTTGGGTTCCTTACCCATACCTCTAGAGATACTAGAATGTGCTACTAGACATACTCAAATGTCAACATCAATCTGTAAGGGTTGACATCAATCTACATCATCACTCTCCAAGGGTTGACATCAATGACAACCAACTGTCCAACCATACATCAATCTAGACCAATTATCTGACACTCTCCCCCTTTGACAATGATGACAACACCAACATTGATGGCAACACTTAGTCATGACAACAATTATTCTCATACTCCTCATCAATGTTTCTATCTCTCCCCCTTTGAGATCAATGGAAAAGGGTGTATCTCCTTGGGGTTGCTCCTCCTGTCTGTATTGTCCTTCAGGGATGCTCCCCCTGACTTCATACCTTTGATTACTTTCTGTCTCCCTTTGACAAGGATTAACTCCCCATGTCGATATGATATTGTACCTTCTCTAACCAATTGTGGTTAAGAAAATAACTACCCCTATGGGTATGACTCCCCCTATTTTCTTTGCAATATGTTGTGTAGTCACCATGAACAATATGATATCACTACAATATGCTTCTGCTGAGGATGTTACTGCTCTACTAGAACACTGATCAACTTCTCAACAATACTACATCAAGAATACCATGATCCTCTATTCCTATGACGATCCTTGGACTTGTCCACACATCAACCTATTGAATTTACCTCAACCTATTTAATTTATTGTCCATTGGTTCTTCCTTGAGAAATTAACTGAGATATATAAAAATAATTCAAGATTAAGAATTCAAAATTTAAGAATTCAAATGATCATCCAACATTCTCTAAACCAATCTCTGAATCAATCTCCGAACCACCCTCTAAACCAATATATGAATCCATCTGTGTCCATACTGTCCAAAACTCTGCTACTCAATTATCCACTATGATGATCCATTTGTCTCAGCTACTGCATAGACTCCCCCTGTCTAATATTCATATTACCTGGTAGTCTCCAATCCTAATAAATCAAAACAATACATGATATAATGCAATGCAATCTTCTTCTTCATCTGTGAATACATATTCCTTTTCATACTCTTCCTGAATTTTGTCATCATCCTGAGTTTTGACATCTTCTTCATATTCTACTTTAATTCCGACACTTTCCTCTTTTCTTGTAAATTCATCATGATCTTGTGCTACTTCAAATCCCGAAAGTATGATTCCTTGGACCTGTTATTCATTTACATTCTCCTCTTGTTTTTCACTTCTTCTCCAAACCTTCTTGTGTCTCTCATCAATATTTTCTTTCATGGGAGGCCTTATCATGCTTCTGAAATTTGGAGCTATGTGTCCATATTTTTGGCATTTGTAACATTCAATATTTTGTGGGTCCACATAAGAATTTCTTTCCTGATTATTTCTTTCATAAGCCCTACAATCTGGAACCTTATGTCAAAAATCAGTACAATAAAAACAATGACCATAAAAAAAATTTAAATACCTGGGAGTAAATGATTTTCCTTGTGGTGTAGTCCTTCTATAATTCTACCTTGGCTTATAAATATCTTCCCTTTGGTGGTTTCTTTCATAATGATTGAATATTCCTTGTTGCTTGAATGTAGAGGGTCTTCTGTATTCATTTATTTCTTATTCATGTTGACCATGATTCCTTCATTTGAGAACTTCAACATAACTCTTTTGTTCTGTTTCTTTCATCATGGAGCTTGAACCTTTCTCAGTGTGCATTTGGTTGTATCCTAGTCCAGACCTATCATAGTATGGCCTTTGATTGTTGATGATCTCATCCAATGTCTTGGTGCTATCTTGATGCATGTCTTTCTTCTAAATATCTTTTCTTAGAGTGATTTCTTCTACTTCCAAGATTTCAATCATCTTCTCCTTATCTTCTAGTTGAATTCTGAGTATCAATCCTTCTATCCTCTTCTACTTGGACTTTCAACTTTCTAATTACCTAGTTGACTTCCTCTGAGTTGATATTCTAGGTTCTGTTTAGTTCTTTCTTGAGTAACTTGTTTTTATTTATTTATTTCCTTATTTATTTAAGGCACCAATTAATTATGCTTTGAGATCGACTTTTCCTTTTTCTTATGAACTCTCGGAGTTTCTTGTTTTACTTTCCTTAGACATAAATAGTACCTTTCTGAATCACTGTCAGTTTCAAATATTCACTAGTTGAGTAACAATATTTTCTTGAGTATAGATTTTTGTTGAAGTCTTTATTTTTGTTTTTCCATTTTCCCTTTTGATATATCTTTTCTTTCTTGGGCTCTTCCTCTTCATCAGTATATGAATTTCTGGCATAAGGACAATTATTTGAAAAATAACAAATTTTACAACAATCAAAACATTTCAACGGAAGCTTACCTTTATATTTACATGTTCCCTTTTGAAACTTTCATACGAAGTTTTCCATTTCTTCATCTTCTTCTGAATCATCGCTGCAACTACATTCTGAATTTGGCTTTTGTTTGGTCTTTTTCTTTGTCTTATTGGATGCTTTGAATGTTTCTTCCTTTGTAACTAAATTTTCCTATTATGTTCTCATTTCATAGGATGTTAATATTCCATGTAGCTCATCCATGCTTATCTAATCCAGATCTATTCTTTCTTCTAGTGCTGATATCTTATGATAAAATCTCATTGGAATAAATCTTAGTACTTTTTGTACAATTATAGATTTATCAACTTCTTCTCCTAATCCTTTAATTTCATTCATTGTTTCATCAACTTGTAAAAAGTAAGCTACAATATTCTCATCTTCCTTCATCTTCAGCTGTTCAAATTGGCCTCTGCAAATTTGAAGCTTTGATTCCTTAACTTTGGCGTCTCATTCATAAACATTCTAAAGTTTTTCCCATATCTCCTTTGTAGAGTCACAATGCATAACTTCGACATATACTGAATCAACTAGACCATTCGGGATGGAATTTTTGGATTTCAAATTATTTTCTTCAAGTTGGTTTCCTTTTTTATCTATTGGAGGAATGGTTGTTGATTTGTCTCCATATACCACTAATATCCAAACATCAAATCCATGTGATTTTACATATGTTTTCATCCTTCTGCTCCAGAATGCATAGTTCTGTCCATCAAACTGTCATATTCCATTTTTATACATACCAATTCTTTCTATGATCTACCTTCCAATTGTTAAGCTGTTTCCTGAAGGAACCTTGCTTTGATACCAACTGTTTGATTACTGAGAGGGGGGTGAATGAGTAATGAGAAATTATACCATTTATTAATCCTTTAAACCACACTATATATTCCTTTAACACATTCAACCATGTTCATTTGTTTATCATCGCTATATTATTGTATAATAAATATTAACATCCAATAGTGAATAATAAACAATAACAAACACACCCACTCAATGCACAATACACCAATATTTATGTGGAAACCCAATGCGGGAGAAAACCACAGAATGATTTTCTCATATGTCAAGAATTACATTCATGGAAGCACCAAATTCCAATTCTCTAGCTCCAACTAGAAGGAGGCTCAGACCCCCTAGTCTCTCAGGGTCCAACCTGAACGAAGCTCCATCTCCTTAATTCTCTGGCTCCAACCAGAAGGAGTCTACAACCCCCTGGGTTCTCCGTCTACAACTAGAAGGTGGCTACAAACACCTAGCTCTCAGGATCCAACCTGAAGGAATATCTATCTCCCTCATTCTCTAGAACCAATAGGAAGGAGGCTAAAGACCCCTTTCCTTTCCCCGTCCAACCACCCTGAAATATAAGTGTCAAATGATGAAAACATTGCCACACGGTCCTTATGAGATATACCACTGTAAACATGTACCAATATGTTCCAACAACCTGGAACCAACCTGTACCAATAACACATAGTTAACCTGTACCAATAACCTATAATCAACATGTACCAATAACCTATACCGATAATATCCTCGATAGATCAGATCTGATAACATAGATCTCATACCCAATATCACCAGAATATCACTCAAATCATGTGCACCTATGTCTCTCTACTCCTGTTCCATACATGTGCATACAATTATAATCATGTGTAATAAACCCTCACATGGACTAGACATAAAACCCTTACTGATATGCAGCCTCAAACTAAACCAACAACTTTAAAAACACATCACAACCAAAATACCAATATCCACATGCCAAATACCAACAACAAAATACCAACTATATCCCTCAACAAATTTGATATATGTAACAATATTGAACAACCAATACCATCTCAAGAGATAAACCCTAGCTCATAGAACATACCTCAAACAAGATGTTCCATATCTCTCATAAATAGACTCCAACCATGTTGTTGTCGCGTTTCTGTTGCAGTGATTCTGCTGTCACAGTTCGACTGCTGCGATTTTTCTACCGCACTTTTTCTGTCGCAAATTTGATCTATCAATAATACCTGCCAAATAACCTTTCACAAATGATATTCAATGAAGTTCAATAGAGACAATTGAGAGAGGCTTGCCATTTCCTTTATACTCTTGATGCCTTCCTCTAGAAGTTTCCTTGAAACAACTTTACCCCTTTCTCCATCTTCTAGGGTTAACCCATTAACCCACTTTTGTCCACTTAACCACTTTGTCCACTTTGAGTATTCAACCTTTGTCCAATTAACTTAACCACTTTACCACAAATAGTAAGTTCTCCACTTTTAGTTGCAACCACTTTATTATTTAATTAATTTCTTTTCCGACCACTTTGACTTATTCATAAATAGTAAACTCCTTGTTTCAACCACTTTATTATTTAAATAATTTCTCTTTGCAACCACTTTATTATTTAAATAATTTCTCTTTACAACCACTTTGACTACTTTATTATTTAAATAATTTCTCTTTACTCACAACTTCTTGTTGCAACTAAATTTTCTATAATTAGTCAATTCATAACTTATTTCCCCTTAACTAACTTCTTTTTGCAACCACTTTATTATTTAATTTATTTCTTGGTCAACCACTTTGACTATTCAATCTTCTTGTCGCAACTACTTTACCATAATTACCAAACTCACAACTTATTGTTGCAACCAATTTTTTTTTAATTGTTTTCTTAATGCAACAACTATACCCATGATTAACTCCTAGTTTCACCCACTTTGACTTGTCAACTTATTCTAGGATTTTCTAGAATAATTTGACTTCTTTGACCTTCTAGGGGCTTCTAGATAACTCATGAGGGTTATCCAACTTCACAAGGCCATAAATCTCTAACCGTGATGAGTTATGTGGCATTCCATATATCATCGGAAATGGAATGACATGTAATATCCATATATAATAGTATTACCTACATATACATTGATCTTCATTACATTATTCCTCAACCAAACTTGGGTTCCTTATCCATACCTCTAGATTTATCAAAATGTGATACTAGAAATACTCAAAGGTTGACATCAGTCTCTAAGGGTTGACATCAATCTACAACATCACTCTCCAAGAGTTGACATTAATGAGAACCAACTATCCAACTGTCCATCAATATACACCAATTTTATGAAAATCTCCTCCTTTGACATTGATGACAACACCAACATTGATGGAAACACTTAGTCATGAAAAAAATCATGCTCATACTTGATCCAGATGGATTTCGATGGCCACCCACCTTTTCCAACTGGCTCAAGACAGTTTTCTGACAATTTTGGCAATTTACTATTTTTAGCAGTTTTAACTTCCGGGGCCATTTTGAGGGCCTAAATGAAGGTTTTTGGGGATAAAGATCCTCAATGATATCCAAAGGCATGATTGAGCCCCAAAAATGAATCCCCTCGATGATACCTTTCCAACGGGCTATCACACGCCTAAAACAAAGATCATATGCAAAAGTTACGACCTCGGGAAGTTGATGTACTAACTTACCCAAACAGGGCCCACATGACTTTTGGCGCTTCATCTCCTAGCGTTAGGTTTTTGGATGTCTAGGGTTTTTGGCATTCTTGTTTATTGTAAAAATTCCTTTAGAGCCTCATTGTAATTTTTGTCTTGCGAATGAGCGCAACCATCACATCTCTTCTCAGAGATAAGCCGCCACAATTCCATTAAGCTTATTTCCGCTGCATTTTACAGTTTCAGCTTATTTCATTATTGAATAGAAAACCAATTTTACTGTATCTCTGTTATTTTGTGCTAAGAATCTATATTCATTTAGTTCTGCTCATAAAATCCAGATCAATGGTATCAGAGCGGTCTTCTCCTTGTCGCCTTAATGCATGTCCCCAACGAGGTCAGAGTACAAAGAGATGGGTCTTGAGCTTGTTTCTCTTGAGGACAAAATCTCTCATAGGCCCAAGCGACCTCTCATGGTAGGAGAAAAGAAATATGACGGGATAGGAGATCCTTTCAAACTATTGATTGAGGAATCCCTCACACAACAGAGGAACAAGATGATGGATAGTTTCACGCAAATCCTTCGGCGGCTACCAATAGGTGACTCATCTTCTTTGAATAGAGGCGCCACCCCCTTCAAGGTACAAATAAACTTGGATATTCCTATATTTAAAGGTTATACAAACGTAGATGTTGTAGACAAGTGGTTGAATCTACTAGAAGGGTATTTTTCTGTCCATAACTTCTTGAATAGAAAAAAGATTACTTTTGCGTTCCTCAAAGCCGTTCCCCATGTCAAAGATTGGTGGGAAACCTTCTGTGAGCAACAAGAAACAGAGGAAACCTCATTATTTTTAGTCACGACCACCTGGGAATCCTTTAGGGATGCTATTAAGGAACAATACTACCCTGTCGGAAGTTACGACGACCTGTATACCAAATGGACCACACTGCGGCAAGAAAGAGACCAAGTAGTGCCAGATTTCACAAATATCTTCCATACCTTGCGCACCAAGCTGGGTATAAAATATTTAGAGCGACATATGGTGCTCAAGTATCGCGATGCTCTGCATAGATACATCTATACCAAAATGGAATTTCTGGACATCTCATCCTTGGGTGCGGCCTATCGATATGCTGTCAAAATCAAGCAAAAGCTCAAACAAAAGACGTGACAATTTGGGCCTGGGAACCCCTCACAACAAAAGTCAGGAAAGGGTGGCCCCAACCCATAGAAAAAAGGACATAGAAAAGATGGATAGTATCAGGACTACCAGTCCAAGCCGCAAGCAAAGAAGGACACCAGAAAGTCAAAGAAAGATACCGGGAAGTGGTGTGATTTCCATAAGATCCCTTAGCATAACACTGCTGATTGTCGCTCAAAACAGTTGCTGGTGGTCGAAGTGAAAACCTCTGAATCAGATACAGATTCTAACTCTGAGCTAGAACCATAAAGGGGAAGACAGATCATTGACGTAGAACCCAGTGCCACCATTTCTACCACCAAGCTCCAGCCTGGTGAACCAGACGAACCAAAAGAAGGAGAGTGCCTCTTCCATTCATAGATGTGGGTAAAAGGCACCCCACTGCACTTCATTGTTGATAGCGGTAGCCAGAAGAACCTCATCTTAGCAGATGTCGTCAAGTAGCTAGCCCTGCCAATAATGCCGCACCCACAACCCTACACCATTGGATGGCTCCACCAAGGAAGCGATCTCCACGTCAACCAATAGTGCTGACTGTTGTATGACATCAAGCCCTTCAAAGACGAGGTATTGTGTGATGTTTCTCCTCTTGAATTTATTGATGTTCTTTTGGGCCAACCTTATTTATGGAAATGTCATGCTGTATATGAGTCTAGGCCTCGTAGTGTTATTATTACTTTGAACAGGAAATTGTACATGATACCCGAGGCAGTCCCACCTAGTGCTATTTCCTTGATCTTTGCTAAGAAATGCAAGAAGGTCATCTCTCAGACGGGGAAGTTTGTCTTCTTCATGATTCACTCTCAGAATAAGCGAAAGATCACAACCACATCCAGGGTCTCTGCGGCCAACCTCTCCACACAATAGAAGCAAGTAGATAAGGTCATGGAAGAATACTTGGATATCTTCTCCTCACCTACAAGGGTACCTCTGCACTACTAGGTCAAGCACCCCATCGATCTAACCCCCGGCGCACCACTTCTGTTGGTTGTGGAGCCAGATTATCTTCCTGATTTAGAGGTCTTTTATTTTCAGCTGTGTTTATACCCCATGAAGTATTTACACCCCAGAAATATGTACACTCTTCCACGCAGGGGAGTGCAGAGGGGGGGTACCCCCTCTGCGGGGTTCGGGGGGGATATCCCCCCAGCTGGGGGGTCTGTGGGCAAGCGGGGGTTCGGGGGCGAAGCCCCCAAACAAAAAATTTCCTTGTAAAAGTATATTGTAATTTCATTATAAATCTAGACCGTTCATTATAAGGTCGCAGATCTAACGGTAGAGATTATGTTAGGGTTTTTTGCCCTAGAAGGAAACCCTCTTTTATGAGGGAAATGTATTGCAGCTATGTATGGTGGTGAATATTGTATTCTGAGATAGGAGACTATGAGAGAAAGAAGAGGAAGTTACAATGGGTTTTGCTATAGGTTGTATCCCTTCATTTGCTGGATAATAATAAAGGAAGGACCTGGCAATTTCTCTGGTGGACGTAGCCCACACTGGGTGAACCACATAAATATGTGTCTCTTATGTATTGTGTGTCTTCTGTGTTTTGTTTATGCATTTATTTTATTTTATTGCTCCGCGGTCCTATTTTTCTAACAACTGGTATCAGAGCGTAAGGGAAATCATAGGAAAAGAGGGTTCCTAGTTCAAGTGGGAGCAATGTCAAAAGATGGAAAGTTTAGGGTTGAGAAATTTAACGGCCAAAACTACCAGTTATGGAAGATGCAGATGGAAGACTATTTATATCAGAAGGATCTATTCCTACCATTGAGCGGAGTAGCAAAGAAGCCGACGGCCATGAAGGGCGAAGAATGGGAGATTCTTGACAGAAAGGCTCTAGGAACGATACGACTAAGCCTGGCAGCGTCGGTGGCTTTCAATATTTGGAAAGAAAAGACAACGAAGGGTTTGATGGATGCGTTGGCCAAATTGTATGAAAAACCCTCGGCGTCGAATAAGGTATTTCTAATGAAGAGATTATTTAATATGAATATGTCAGAAGGTGGGTCTGTTGCAGATCATTTAAATG
>ML807182.1:113267-169311 GCA_009831015.1 Picea engelmannii
ATGAGGATGATGGACGATATCCTGCGACCATTCACCAATACTTTTGTAGTGGTGTATCTGGATGACATTCTAATTTACAGCAAGACTTGGGCCGAACACTTGCAACATATTCAGCAGGTTCTGCACACCCTGCGACAACACAAGCTATACACCAACTTGGAAAAATGCTCCTTCAGCATGGACAGGGTCCATTATCTGGGTTACATCATTGATCAACATGGCGTACATGTGGATCTAGCCAAGATCCAAGTCATCCATGACTGGCCAACCCCAACAACATTCACTGAGCTCCGGAGCTTCTTGGGCCTTGCCAATTTCTATTGCAGGTTCGTGTTGGGATTCTCCCATATTGCATGGGCCCTCAGCCAAATAAATAGGGGTGGTGGTAAGGAAAAATTTGTGTGGGGCCAGTCTCAACAACAAGCGTTCGATGATATGAAGAAATTCTTGTGCTCAGCCCCAGTACTTTCACTACCAGACCTGCAACATCCCTTTGAGATCGAGACAGATTCTTCAGACTATGATTTGGGCGCCGTTCTCGCTTAGCACAACCACCCTGTGGCCTATCATAGTGAGACACTGTCAGATACTGTCCGTAAGTACCCTACTTACGACAAGGAAATGTACTCCATTGTGAAAGCCTGCCGCCAGTGGAGACATTACATTCTTGGGAAGTAGACAGTCATCCACACTAATCATAAGCCATTGCATTTCATGCAGACACAAGGAAAATTGCAGAATGACCGCCATCAAAAGTGGTCCACATATTTGCAGCAATTCCACCTCAACATCAAGTAAAAAATAGGAAGCACCAATCGTGTCGCTGATTGACTCAGTAGACCGCCAGTCGTGGCACTCACCACAGTGCTAGACTCTTGTGACCATGAGACATATGGATGGCCCCAACTCTATGAGACAGACCCTGACTTCACCACCACCTACCAAATGTTGGGTGTGAACGCAGTTGTCGATAATTTCCATCTTCAGGATGGGTTGTGTGTCGTCTGTGCCATATCTGTGTTCCATCAAGTGAGCGAGTGAAGATAATATGGGAATCTCACTATAGTCGGGTGGCAGGACACTTTGGCGTCGAAAAGACAGTGGCGATGCTACATAAACATTTCTACTGGCCGAAACTTCGACAGGAGGTCAGCAAGTATATCAGGTCCTGCACTACCTGCATTATTGCCAAACCAACCACTGAGAAACAGGGCCTGTACACCCCTCTTCCTACTCCTGACAGGCCATGGGAGTCTATCTCAATGGATTACATGTCGGGCCTCCCATCCATCAAGCGGGGAAATGACTGTGTTTTTGTGGTTGTTGATCGCTTTTCTAAGATGGCGATTCTGGTTGCTTGCAAGAAGAGCATCACATCAAAAGCCACCGCCAAGCTCTTCTTTGAATGAGTCTGGGTACATTTTGGCATCCCACAAACCATTGTCTCATATTGGGATAGTATATTTCTCAGCACATTTTTGTCGAGCCTCTGGTCATTGCTGGACACCAAGCTCACGAATTCCACAGCCTTCCACCCCCAAACAGATGGCCAAACCGAGGTTGTAAATCGAATGATTGTGCATATCCTTCGCATGTATAATTCAAATCACCCTCACACATGGGATGAGAGCCTTCCCTATGTACAACATAGCTACAATCGAGCCCTACATAGCTCAACCGGCCACAGCCCCTTTCAGGTGGGGTTGGGATTCTAACCATTGGGTCCCATAGATGTTGCACTTCCCCCTGCAGTCACATCGACCGACTCATCTCCTGCTCCAATTGAAGCTGACAAATATACCCAGTTCATTGAGCTGATCCAACACATCCACCAACAAGTTCAAGATATCCTACAGAAGTCCAATGACAAGTACAAACAGTGCCATGATCAACATCGGGTGCCACATAAGTTCCAGGTGGGCGACAAAGTTTGGTTGCACTTGCAGAAAGAATGCCTTACAGAACCCCATCGGAAGCTTCGCCCACTCCGTTATGGGCCATACAATATCACCAAGGTTGTGGGGGATAATTCTTTTGAGCTCAACATTCCTCCTTTCCTTGGCCTGCACCCAGTGTTCAACGTGGATCTTCTTCGCCCTTATTTCCCACCATTATTGGACACCTCAGAAGTAGTAGAACAATTGACACCAACAGAGATCAATCCCGACTATATACAACAAGCATCCAATGATCATATTATGGACACACAGATCAAGGGCACTCAACAACAAAGGATCCAACTTTATCGAGTCTTCAAAGCAGGGCATCTCCTGCACCAAGGCATGTGGCTCACCCGGGGCCAAATTCAGCAGAAATTTCCTCATCTAATGGGGGACCTCAACGCAATGGAGACCATTTATTCCTAAGGAGGGAGGATTGATATAGATGGATGTTGGTGGCCACCCACCTTTTCCAACTAGCTTAAGACAATTTTCTGACAATTTTGGCAATTTACTATTTTTAGCAATTTTAACTTCCAGGGCCATTTTGAGGGCCTAAATGAAGGTTTTTCAGGATCAAGCTCCTTAATTATAACTTAAGGCATGATTGAGCCCCCAAAATGAATCCCCTCAACGATACCTTTCCAATGTGCTATCACACGCCTAAAACGAAGATCGTATGCAAAAGTTACGACCCCAGGAAGTTGATGTACTAACTTACCCAAACGGGGCCCACATGACTTTTGGTGCTTCATCTCCTAGGGTTAGGTTTTTGGATGTCTAGGGTTTTTGGCATTCTTGTTTATTGTAAAAATCCCTTTAGAGCCTCATTGTAATGTTCGTCTTGCGAATGAGCACAACCGTCACATCTCTTCTCAGAGATAAGCCGCCACCATTCCAACAAGCTTGTTTCCGTTGCATTTTACAGTTTCATCTTATTTCATTATTGAATAGAAAACCAGTTTTACTGTATCTCTGTTATTTTGTGCTAAGAATATTTTAATAATCTATATTCATTTCGTTCTGCTCATAAAATCTAGATCAATACTCCTAATCAATGTTTCTGTCTCTCACTCTTTGACATAAATGGAAAGGGTATATCTCCTTGGGGATGCTCCTCTTATCTGTACTATCCTTTGGGTTTTCTCCCCCTGCCTTCATACCTGAAATTACTTGCTCTCTACCTTTGCAAATGATTAACTCCTCCTGTTGATATGATATTCTACTTGCTATAACCAATCCTAATTAAGAAAATAACTCCCCCTGTGGGTATGACTCCCTCTATCTTCTCTGCAATATGTCGTGTAATCACTGTGAACAATATGCTATCACTGCAATTTTCTTCTGCTACAGATGGTGCTGCTCTACCAAAACAATGATCAACTTCTCAACACTACTGCATCAAGAATACCAGATATACTATTCCTATGATGATCCTTGGACCTATCCATGCATCAACCTTTACCTCAACCTATTGTAGTTATTGTCCATTGGTGCGTCCTTGAGTAATCAACTGACATATATAAAAAACATTCAAGATTAAGCATTCAAATAATCATCCAACATTCTCTGAACCAATATCTGAATCAATCTATGAACCACTCCTTGAACCAATCTATGAATCCATCTTTGTCCATATTCTCCAAAACTTTGCTACTCAATTGTCCACAAGGCTGACCCATCTGTCTCAGATACTGCATAGACTCCCCCTGTATAATATTCATATTACCTGGGAGTCTCCAAGTTGAATGACTCATAACAATACATGATCTGATGCATTGTAATCTTCTTCTTCGTCTGTAAATACATCTTTCTTTTCATCCTCTTCTTTAATTCTGACATCATCCTGAATTTTGACATCTTCTTCGTCTTCTACTTCAATTTCAACACTTTCCTCTTTTCCTGTAAATTCATCATGATATTGTGCTACTGCAAATCCCGAAAGTACGATTCCTTGGACCTGTTCTTCATTTACCTTCTCCTCTTATTTTTCACTTCTTCTTCAAACCTCTTGTGTCTCTCAATAATATTTTCTTTCATGGAATGCCTTATCATGCTTCTGCAATTTCAACCTATGTGTCCATATTTGTTACATTTGTAACATTCAATATTTTGTGGGGCCACATAAGCATTTCTTGCCTGATTATTTCTTTCATAAGCCGTGCAATCTGGAACCTTATGTCCAAAATTAGTACAATAAAAACAATGACCATAAAATAAATTTACATACCTGGGAGTAAATGATTTTCCTTTTGGTGTAGTCCTTCTGTAATTCTTGCTTGGCTTATAAAAATATTCTATTTGGTTGTTTCTTTCATAATTATTGAAGCCTCCTTGTTTCTTGAATGTAGAGGGTCTTTTGTATTCATTTCTTTCTGATTCATGTCGACAATGATTCATTCCTTTGAGAAATTCTACATAACTCTTTTGTTCTGTTTCTTTCGTCATGGAGATTGAACCTTTCTCAGTATGCATTTGGTTGTATCCTAGTCTAGACCTTTCATAGTATGGCCTTTGATTGTTGATGATATTATCCAATGTCTTGGTACTATCTTGCTGCATGTCCTTCTTCTGAAGATATTTTCTTAAAGTGATTGCTTCTACTTCCAACCTTTCAATCATCTTCTCCTTCTATGCTAGCTGACTTATGAGTATTTCTTCAATTCTTATTTCCTCTTCTACCGAGACTTTCAACTTTCTACTTACCTGGTTGACTTCCTCTGAGTTTAGATTTTGATTTTCATTTAGTTCTTTCTTGAATAAACTATTTTTATTTCTTTCTTTCCTTAGTTATTCTAAGGAACTAATTAATTTTTCTCTGAGATCGACTTTGACTTCTTCTTCTGAACTATCAGAGTTTCTTTTTTTACTTTCCTTAGCCATAAATAGTACCTTTTCTAATTCACTGTCGGTTTCATCATCTTCACTAGATGAGGAACTGTCTTTTCTTGAGTATAGATTTTTCTTGAAGGATTTATTTTTATTTTTCCAGTTTCCCTTTTGATATCTCTTTTCTTTATTGGGCTCTTCCTCTTCATCACAATCTTAATTTCTTTCATAAGGACACTTATTTACAAAATGACCCATTTTACCACAATTAAAACATTTCAACAAAGATTACCTTTATATTTACTTGTTCCCTTTTGAAAATTTATTACGAAGTTTTCCATTTCTTCATCTTATTTTGAATCATCGCTGAAGCTACATTCTGACTTTGGATTTTGATTTATCTTTTTCTTTGTCTTCTTGGATGCTTTGAATGTTTCTTTCTTTGTAATTGTATTTTCCTGTTCTGTTCTCATTTCAAATGCTATGAATATTCCATGTCGCTCATCCATGCTTATCGAATCCAAATCTATTCTTTCTTCTAGTGCTGGGATCTTAGGATCAAATCTCATTGGAAGAGATATCAATAATTTTTGAACAATTATAGATTCATCAACTTCTTCTCCTAGTCCTTTAATTGCATTCACTATTTCATCAACTCGTAAAAAGTAAGCTGCGATATTTTCATCTTCCTTCATCTTCAGCTGTTCAAATCAGCCTCTGTAAGTTTGAAGCTTTGTTGCCTTAAATTTGGTGTCTCCTTCATAAACATTATAAAGTTTGTCCTATATCTCCTTTGCGGAGTCACAATGCATTACTTTGACATATAATGAATCAACCAGACCATTCAATATCACATTTTTGGATTTCAAATTATTTTCTTCAAGTTTCTTTCCATTTTTATCTGTTGGTGGAACGATTGGTGCTTTGTATCCATCTACCACTGATTTCCAAACATCAAATCCATGTACTTGTACATATGTTTTCATCCTTCTTCTCTAGAATGCATAGTTTTGTCCATCAAATTATGGTATTCCATTTTTATACATGCCATTCCTCTCCATGATCTACCTTCTAGTGGTTAAACTATTTCCTAAAACAACCTTGCTCTGATACCAATTATTGGATTACTAAGAGGGTGAGTGAATAATAAATGAGAAATTATACCATTTATTAATCCTTTAAACCATAATGTATATTCCTTTAACTTATCCAACCATGTTCATCTATTTATCATCGATATATTATTGTATCATAAACATTAACATCCATCAATGAATAATAAACAATAAGAAACACATCCACACAATGCATAATACACCAATATTTACATGGAAACCCAATGCGACATAAAACCACATAATGTTTTTCTTATATGTCAATAATTGCATTCAAGGAAGCACCAACTTCCAATTTTCCAGCTCCAAACCCATAGTTTCTCAAGATCCTACCTGAAGGAAGCTCCAACTCCCCATTTCTCTGGCTCCAACCAGAAGGAGGCTATAACCCCCTAGGTTCTCTAGCTACAACCAGAAGGTGGCTACAACCACCCAGTTCTCAGGCTCCAACCTAAAGGAAGCTCCAACTACCTAATTCTCCAGAAAACTAGAATGAGGCTACAACCCCCTTTCCTTGCCCCGTCCAACCAACCTGAAACATAAGTGTCAAATAATGAAACCACTGCCACACTATCCCTGTGAGATATACCACTGTAAAACTGTACCAATCTGTGCCAAGAACCTGTACCAACTTGTACCAATAACCTGTAGTTAACCTATACCAATAAACTGTAATCAACCTATACCAACAACCTGTACCAATATATACCAACATATACCAACAACCTATATCGATAATTTCCTTAATAGATTAGATATGATAACATAGATTTCATACCCAATATCACCAGAATATCACTCAAACCATGTGCACCTATGTCTCCCTAGTCATGTTCCATACATGTCCATACAATCATAATCATGTGTAATAAACCCTCACATGGAATAGACATCAAACCCTTACTGATATGTAGTCTCAAACTAAACCAACAACTTTAGCAACACATCACAACCAAAAGACCAATATCCATATGCCAAATACCGACAAAAAAATACCAACTGTATTCCTCAACAAATCTGATATATGAAACAATAATGTACAACCAATACCATCTCAAGAGCTCAACCCTAGCTCACAAAACATACCTCAAACAAGACGTGTCATATCTCTCATAAATAGACTCCAACCATGTTGATGCCATAGTTCTGTTGTAACGATTTTTCTTCCTCAGTTATGCTGTTGTGATTTTGTTGCCGCGATTTTTCTACCGCACTACCTTTGCTTCATTTTTTCAGCCACAATTTTTCTGCAACGATTTTTCTACTGCACTTTTTCTGACACACTTTTTCTACCGTTATTTTTCTGTCGCACTTTTTCTGCTGTGATTTTTCTACCGCACTTTTTCTACCACAAATTTGATCTATCAATAATACCTACCAAACAACCTTTCACAAATGATATTAAATTAAGTTGAATAGAGACAAATGAAAGAGGTTTGTCCTTTCCTTTATACTCTTCATGTCTTCCTCTAGAAGTTTCCTTGAAACAACTTTACCGCTTTCTCCATCTTCTAGGGTTAACCCATTAACCCACTTTGTCCACTTTTACTATTCAACCTTTGTCCACTTAACTTAATCACTTTACCACAAATAGTAAGTTCTCAACTTTTAGTTGCAACTAACCTTATTATTTAATTAATTTCTTTTGCAACCATTTTGACTTATCCATAAATGGTAAACTCACTTCTTGTTGCAACCACTTTATTATTTAAATAATTTTTCTTTGCAACCACTTTGACTACTTTATTATTTAAATAATTTTTCTTTACTCACAACTTCTTGTTGCAACTAAATTTTCTATAATTAGTCAATTCATAACTTAGTTTCCCTTAACTAACTTCTTGTTGCAACCACTTTATTATTTAATTTATTTCTTGGTCAACCACTTTGACTATTCAATCTGCTCATGAAAACTACTTTACCATAATTACCAAACTCACAACTTCTTGTTGCAACTAATTTATTTTTAATTATTTTCTTAATGCAACAAATATACCCATGATTAACTCATGGTTTCACCCACTTTGACTAGTTAAATTCTTCTAGGATTTTCTAGAATAATTTAACTTCTTTGACCTTCTAGGGGCTTCTAGATAACTCATAAGGTTTCTCCAACTTCACAAGGCTATAAATCTCTAATTGTGAGGAGTTATTCCTCAACCAAACTTGGGTTCCTTATCCATACCTCTAGAGATACCAAAATGTGCTACCAGACATACTCAAAGGTTGAAATCAATCTCTAAGGGTTGACATCAATCTACAACATCACTCTCAAAGGGTTGACAACAATGACAACCAAGTCTAGACCAACTATTTGACAATCTCCCCCTTTGACATTGATGGAAACACCAACATTTATGGAAACACTTAGTCATGACAACACTCATGTTCATACTCCTGATCAATGTTTCTATATCTCCCCCTTTGACATCGATGAAAAAGGTTATCTCTTCTTGGGGCTACTCCTCCTATCTGTGTTATCCTTTGGGGATGCTCCACCTGTCTTCATACCTATGATTACTTTCTCTCTCCCTTTAACAAGGATTAACTCCTCGTGTCAATCTGATACTGTACCTGCTATAACCAATCATGGTTAAGAAAATAAAACCTCCTGTGGGTATCACTCCCCCTATATTCTCTGCAAGATGTCGTGTAATCACTGTGAAAAATATGCTATGACGAACCCAAGTTTGGTTGAGGAATAATGTAATGAAGATCAATGTATATGTAGGTAAGACTATTCTAGATGGATATTACATGTCATTCCATTTATAATAGTCTTACCTACATATACATTGATCTTCATTACATTATTCCTCAACCAAACTTGTGTTCCTTACCCACACCTCTAGAGCTACCAGAATGTGCTACCAAACATACTCAAAGGTTGACATCAATATCTAAGGGTTGACATCAATCTAAAACATCACTCTCCAAGGGTTGACATCAATGACAACCAACTATCCAACTGTCCATCAATCTAGACCAAATCTTTGAAATTTTGAATAGCATGCAATTCATTATGTTTAAGAGAAAGTAATGCATTAGAATACTGATAAGTCTCTTGGATAATAATTTCCTTCAAGAAGGTCAAAATAGAAAAATGATCATGGTCAAAACCATCTTTTCAAAAGCTGATGGTATATGGTCTTCAATAAGGAATTAGCTTTCACGAGAATCTATATCAACCATTTATTCATCTTCTTGAATACTTTCTGTCATTTTTTCTTCCTCTTCATGAAGATTTTCTTGATCTTCTTGAAGGGAATCTTCCTACTTTGGAAATTTTTCTTGTTCTATGAATTCTTTATTGCAACAATCTTCAAAAAGGAGTTCCGTTGAATAAATTCTCTTGCAGTGTTTATCAAAAGCTGTATGAAATTCTTTCAATGAGGAAATACTGGAAGGAGATAAATATTTGTACCATTGTCTTGCATCACCTCCCAATGAAAACATGAACAACTTCATTAATACGTCCTCTTGATGTATATCTAGTTGATCCATACATTGATGAAACTCCAATAGATGTTGAGCAAGATTATCTTCTGCATTTTCATTAAAACTTGGAAAATATTCATTCCATTCATCTACATGAGGAATTTGATTTGGATAACTAGAAATACTTGAAAACTTAAAATGTGAAAACCTCACAACGTTCTGAGCAATGGAAGAACTTTCCATTTGAATACTAGTGGAGTCACCAATGACATCGAATCATAGTGGAATCGACAGGTGAATGATTACAACCAGTTTGATGCCTATTTCTTGCTCACCACCAAGAAATATATCTAAGCTCTGTCAAACACCCAAGGAAGATGGAAACCTTCAAACCCGTCCCCGACAATGACGCCAAAAAATGTTGTCCTATACAGATATGAGATGCTAGGCCCTAGACCATGTAGATATTTCAACTAGAACCATCTACAGCCATCAGAATACTATTATTGGCTCATTCCAACCCGAGGAAATACAAGTAATGCATAAATTAACTTGCAATCCCAAATATGTTTATAATGCACCATTTGTGAAGAAAATTGAGAATGATGAATGTACAAGTTATGAAAGAACTATCCATGATATATTCAAAACCTGGTGGGGAAATTAAAATAAATTCAAAGTGGATAATCACGCCATATAATATATAGCCTCTTGTGATGCACACATTATGTATGTTTCTATGATTCTTTGTAGAATGTTCGAAAATAAATTCCCTACACATTTCACTATAGAGTAGGTTCCTATAATTCATGAAGTAGCAGAGGGTTTTCACTTTTGATTGGGGAAAGTTGTTGTCAAATAATCTGGTCAAATAAATATAGGGTTA
This sequence comes from Picea engelmannii, assembly GCA_009831015.1. Classification (NCBI taxonomy): domain Eukaryota; kingdom Viridiplantae; phylum Streptophyta; class Pinopsida; order Pinales; family Pinaceae; genus Picea; species Picea engelmannii. The sequence continues at coordinate 123,476 of ML807182.1, forward strand.
TACAACCCATAAATATAAAGGAGAGCATACTCCCTTTTATATGTCTACATATATTATGGATGCAATAAGTTTCATAACCCCGTTTTCTCTAATGAATTGGAGTTGTACCCTAATTGTCACTGAGCCAATACATATTTATCATTCTAAATTATGGGAGGAAAATGAAAAGGATTTTTTTATGAGATTTGTCACAGCGTTGTTATTCCAATCCATGAAGCCATTTATGGTCATCCTCGTCCTAGAATTTCTGAACAAATAATGGGGAATCTGGGTGCTATTGTAGACTCATACATTGAAGAAAGTTTTTCTTATATCATAGTTTTTGGTTGTTTTGCATCTTCACATGCTCTGCCCATATTTCTACCAGACATACTTGCTTGTAGAGAGGTATCCTATCATATATTTTTTGTAGGTATCACCAAAGAACTGAAGGCTGCACAGAAAAGAGTTTGGCCAACTTATCATATACATGCTGGTGTATTTTCATTATCATATTTTTGACATGCTAAGGTTGAATATTCAACCTTAGATGATATTACATTATCTACCATTGAATTCAAGAAGCATGATCCACATAGAGTGGTAGAAAATCATTTGGCCCAATTTAACATGAAGAAATACTTCCATGAAGATTCACCTTATGATGAAGTTTTTAGAGGAGCCATATCATATGATGAACTTATATCTAGGTTTCAGAGTCTTCCTGAAGAGGAATAATCAGGCTTTCTCAGTTTCCAAAAGCACAAAAGGAGTGGTTTACCCAAGAACTTGCAAGTACAACAAATTTTTAATCCAACTTCATAGGTGACACCATCATCAAATCTCAAGCAACATGACTTTCCTGAGGTCAAAACCAAAGAAGTTGAAAAAATGTCAGAGATATTGTCCAAGAACACAACATTTACAAGGATAGCCATACCACATAAAACCGATGAAGAATCATTAGCATTGTTTGAATCTTTCATGAAACGTGGTCATGGTTTTCCTCAATTATTTTCAAACATTGAAACTCCTGTGAAAGATGTCATAGTTCAAGGGGAATATACTGCACTTGCAATTCCCATCCCATCTTTAAATCCCCTAGGAACAATTTTTTATTTTCCTGGTTCAAAGGTAATAAATGTAGATGATACGACACCTATTGAACCAGAAGAGATTCCTTCATCAGATTTATTCTTCAACAAGAAAAGGAAATCCATCATACGAAGAGAATTTCAACAAAAAGGAGGAGTAGTTACTAAAAGGAAAAGAATGGTACATGATTGATAGGGACATAGTGACCATGAATTCACAAAGAAGGTAGCAGATTCACCGGGTAAATTTGCAATAGCCAACTTATGGTCAGTAGATAAATTGAGAGAGCAACTTGACCAGAAGAATATTTTGATTGAGCAATTGCAAAATGATTTGAGACAGACAAAAGTCATTGTCATGGACAAAATAAATTCTGAACTAAATCAAGTCAAATAGGTTTTTGAGCAACGGATCAAACAGTTAGAGGAAAAATTGAAGTTATTTTTTCAAGATAAACACTTGAGTAAGAACATGATTTCACAGAGAGATACATTAATAAGTCAATTGCAAGCGTGAATAACTACAATTGAAAGTACAATAATTGACATCTCTACTTTTAAGAAACAAGCTTCGAAAATCAATGAGGGATTAAAGATAGTTCAACAATTTTTTTATGAAAATTTGGATATTATCCAAAAGAATTATCATGTAATCAACAATTCATTATAGATTATTGATGAAAAAGAGAAAGACTATTATTTCTAGATCCAAATTTTAGGAACTTATAGTGTGGAGGAAAAATCTCAATATACTAGGATTTGTTCCTTTTTTCAGAAATTGAGCATCTAAAAGGAGAAATGGCCTTAAAATCCCGGGAAAACAATATTGAAGAAATTAAAATATTAGATAAAGAGGAAAATAATGTTTGTCTTAATTCTCTTTTAGCTATGGATGTAGAGATGATATAAATTGATATTGGTGATATTCATGCTTATATTGGGCAAGTCGAGATTGAAAAGAGAAAAGAAAATCCGAAGAAGAACATAGAGGGAATGAAAAATGCTATATCACAATTCAATCATGTTAACTTGCAAGTCTTAAATGATCTTCTGGTAAAAAAATGTTTACAATATTAGATCACCCAACAGGATGTTGTAAAAATTCAAAGTAATTTACCATTGGTACATAAAAAGGTTTTTTACCTTTGAAATAAATGCCAATATAGAAACCCCCAGGTTCGTCTTTTCATTATTAGATTTGCATGCACAATACAAGGATAATCAAAATGCTGTTGCATCTACAAGAAAATAAAGGAAAAATGAACTGCCAGCAAGCTAAGGAGTTTCTAGAAGAAGGACAAATGTTCAAAATCTTTGTAATATCTAGTTAGTTTAGATTTTATTCTATTTTGAGAGCTAGAAATGTGGAAAGTCTAACCAATTTTGGTTGACATGATTTTGTATAAATAAACAGATTAGAGATGTAATCAAGGCTTCTTTTGGATGAATGTAAAAAGAGAGACTTCTTAATACAAATTATACAAGAAAGACATATATTCTACATTTCATTTCTTTGAGTTATGTGCTTTCTATGTGTTGCAACTTCATCATAATCTATTTTCTTCACTCTATGGTGCTTAAGGATTGAAAGATTACAATTTAGTAATACATCTATTGTGGTCCATATAATTGGATGTATGTTCAGATACACATTTTCCTCTGTTATTACTGTAAGTAAAACAAGACCTATATATGTGTGGATCTCCTCATATCAATTCATCTTTAAGGCATACTCTTCAAATTTCTTATATTGTGAATAAAGTAAGATTTATCAGCATTGGATACCTTACTTTGTTTGTCAATATTTTTTACTACAATTCTACTTTTCATATTTTTAATATTGATAAAACTCAAAGGAAGAGATATTGCCTCTGTGTTTTCTAAATCATTAATTTATTTGAAGTTCTATCTCAAACTGAAGGTAGAAAATCACTATAAAAACAAATCTTATAAATTTTTAATGCCTCACATTATTCTGTGAGCCTAGAGTAAATATCAGGAACAACATCTTTTTGGCGTCGTTTTTGGGGACATATTTGAAGGTTTCCATCTTCCCTAGGTGTTCGATAGAGCTTAGATCTATTTCTTGATGGTGAAAAGGAAATAGGAATCAAATTGGTTGTAATCATTCACCTGGTGACTCCATTGATATTCAAATGGGCAAAGGGGAAAATGGTTGGAAAAAATTCAAGAATATGATTTAGAAATCAAACCAACCAAATTGGTAAAAGGACAGGGTTTATAAAAATAACTTGTTGAATCAAATCTATGATCCCTTGGAATAAATCACTTTGAATCTAAAAATCCTCTCCCAGATATTGAAGCCATTGATCAGATCAATATACTGAGAAACAAAAGAGAAATTCAATCATTTTTAGGAAGAATCAATTTCTTGAGAATATTTGTTCCAAATTTTGTTGAAATTATTAAATTGATTAGAGATATGTTGAAGAAGGACAATTAGGTGAAATGGACAACTACAACTAAGGAATATTTTCAACCAGTCAAACAATCCATAGGAGAAGCACTGGTGTTGGTATGTCCTAATTATCCAAAGTAATTTTTAATCTTTTCCTTTACATCCAAATACACAATTGCAATAGTGATCTTACAGAAAAATAATGAAGGATATGAAGAACCTATTGCCTTTTTTATTAAAATCACTATAGATGCAAAGTTGAAATATGATATTTTAGAGAAACATGCTTATGCTATTGTTAAGGCACTTAAGTATTTCTGAACATATGTATTGCATTCCAAAATAATCACATACACACCCACCATCATTGTCAAAGACATCCTAATTCAACCTAATAGTTGTGGAAGAAGGGGAAAATGGTTGGATAAAATTCAAGAATATGATTTAGAAATCAAACCAACCAAATTGGTAAAAGGACAGGGTTTAGCAAAATTACTTTCTGAATCAAATCTCATAGCCCTTGGAATAAATCACTTTGAGTCTGAAAATCCTCTCCTAGATATTTTCAGATAGATGAAAACATTTCTTCCTCTTCTTGGTATAACAATATAGTGTCATACCGTCTTACTCTTCAATACCTTGTTAATATGATTCTCGCTAAGAAAAGAACCTTAAAACTACATGCACTCAAATATTTCATTGTTGATGCTAAGTTGTACTGGAAGGACCCTTTAGGTTTCTTATTAAGATTCCTGACATAGTTTGAAACAGAAGATGTCATTGATGCATTTCATAAAGGAGTATGTGGAGGACACCATGCTTGGACAACAACAACTTACAAAATCCTAAGAGTAGGCTATTATTGGCCAAAATTATTCACTGATGTAAATGCAAGGGTCATAGCTCGCAGACAATGCCAAATTTTTGTTGGAAAGAAAAACCTTCCCACCTTACCTTTAGTTCCTGTTAAAGTTGAAGATCCTTTCCAACAATGGGGCCTAGACTTCATAAGAGAGATTCACCCACAATCTAGTGTCCAACACAAATGGATTTTAATTGAAACTGATTATTTTTCTAAATGGATAGAAGTTATTCCAACCCATAATGCTATAGATTCAGTGGTAATAAGTTTCTTGAAAGAAAACATTTTAGAAATATTTGGTTGTCCAAGGAAAATAATCACAAATAATGCACAAGATTTTAAATCTAATTCTATGATAATTTATTGTTAGAAATATAATATCATTTTGGGTCATTCCACAACTTATTATCCTCAAGGAAATGGACTAGAATAGTCTTCTAATAAAATTTTAATGAGGATAATTAAGAAAGTTCTGACAGAAAATAAGAAAGCATGGCATATACATTTAAAATATGATCTATGGGAAAACATAACCGTCACCAAGAGATCAATAGGTATGTCTCATTTTCAATTAGTTTATGGCACATATGTTATTCTTCCTATTAATCTTTCTCTTCCTGTGATGAAACTCTGGAAGGATGCTAATGAAGAACCAAATGATTTTAGGAGAAGAATCAGCCAAGTAATTGAATTCCAACAGAACAGGGAAGAAGTTGATGAAGATATTCAAAAATATCGAGACAATATGAAGGCTACCTTTGATAAGAAATCCAAAGCCAAAGAATTTATTCCTAGAGATTTAGTCATGAAGTGGGAAGCTAGAAAAGAAGACGTTGGAAAAAATGGAAAATTTGACCATCTTTGGTTTGGTCCTTTCAAAATTGCAGTAGTCAAAGGGAGAAATTTATTTTCTCTGCAAAATTTAAATGGAGATATTCTTGAGGCCCCTATCAATGGGAAACATTTCATGTAGTAGTTTATATTGCAATTATTAGTTTTAGTTTTCCATCATACATACCTGTGTGGATTGGATTTACATTGGCATTTACATTTATTTTACTTTTTTATACCTAATTAGGTTAAGAAATCATTTACGATCTACAATCCAATTGAGGATTTTTTAGTGTTTTTGATTGCTAAAAATTCATGTAAATATTTTTCAGAAATCAATTGTTTTTTATTTTTCAGCCAAAAAAAAAAAAAAAAAAAATTCTTTTGGAAAATGAATTATCTTCTACTTTTCATGAATAAAATCCACTTTTCAGTAAATAAAAAAATACTTTCTTTTAAAAAAAAGTATTTGAAGATTTCATTAGAAAGAATAGAGCCGTGAAGCATCATAGCAATTTTGGAATACAAAATTATAGAGATTATGAGTTCAAAACTTGAAAATATTTACAGCAACTGCCTATGTCTTTGCATCTTAATCCTTCACAGGTTTGTCAAATTTTGCAGCTACAAGAAACAAAAAAAAATAACATGGTAACCTATCATTGACTACTAATGTGGATTATATATTCTTTTTTCTTTACTTCCATTGCTTTCATTGAATTATCTAACTGTTGAAATTCTGCATTTACTGTAATTTCCAACTGTTGAAGTTCTTCAATGTTCTGATGATCTGCTACATGACCTACAATAATATCAATTGGAGGAGAACAATCTTTGGGAAAGGATGACTATTCTATAGAAGATTTAGACCCAACTGAGTCTGCATGAATATTCACCGGTGTTTGTTTCCTTTACAATTGTCCTAACTGTCAGTGATGGGAGCTTAAACACAATGTGTTATGACTCACAAATCTCATTATCGTTGCCAATTATTCATGATGTTGCATTTCCTATGATTGGATCTGTTGGTTAAGATGATAATTCGAATCTTAGAGCTCTTGAATCATTTCTAATTTCTCCCGAACCTTTTCCTGAAGAGTAAAAATTGCATAGTTGAAACACTCACATTCATCACAGTCGCGACTCATCTTTTCCTTTCTTTCAGTTTCTCTTGAATAAGGCGATGAATAGAATCAATTCTTCTTTAAAACTTCAAAGGAAATAAGGTAAGTGTTGGGTATATGTTATATTATTTGCACGAGTATAAGTGTCTGTGTTAGGTCGGGTGTGCAGGGGGGTTTGAGTGGGAGTGCAGGGGGATAAATCCCTCCATGCAGGTATTTGGGGGTAGCACCCTTGAGAATTTGTTTTTCCTTGGTAAACATGTCACATTTTTGGGCCGTTTTTTCGGTACATGGTTTTTGCTGAGGTTTTCTATTTCCGGTTAAGGAATTAAGGTTGTTGACTAATCCAGGTCATTGGGTTGGGGTTTTGGATGTAGTTGAATCATGTATGTATATTGTATTGTAAAAAATGTATCACTATCAATGAATATAGAATATGATGGTTTTCCCGGTTTGGGTTTCCATGGGAAAAATCTCTGTGTAATGTTTGTATTTCCCATTGTATCTTTTCTGTTCTTTTACTGAAAATATGTTTGCATTAAATATTGTAAAAGGTTAAAATCTACATTTGGTATGAGAGCTTTGTTGGCTTCAAGGGGATGCCTTTGTGGTCAAGGGTTTGGCTCAGGACTATAATAAGCCTTGTTACAGTGGGAGATCTTAGGTATTGATTTTTCAGGTTAAAAGAAATGGAAAGCAATTCGAAGATGGTGATCGAGAAGTTTAATGGGAAAATTTTTGAGCTGTGGAAGCTCAAGATGGAATATCTGTTGGTGAACAAAGATCAGTGGATCACTGTAGATCTAGGTACTGCACTTACATGAACTTCAACAGATGACTGGAAAAAGTTGGATCGGAAGGAAAAGAGCACAATCCGATTGTGTCTTTCATATTCAATATTACTCAATGTGTGAGAGGAAGCTACAACCAAGGATTTATGGGATAAGTTGGGGAATTTGTATAAGTCTAAGTCCCTAGTAAATAAACTATTCCCGAGAAATAAGTTGTATAACCCGAGGATGGGATATGGAGACTCGATGGATGAGCATTTGAATGCCTTCAATACTGTGGTAAGTCAATTAGTATATGTTGATATTAAAATTTCAGATGAAGATAAGTGTATCAGTTTACTATGTTCTTTACCAGACTCATGGGATAGTCTGGTTGTGTCCATAGGTAGTAATACAACTGCCTTGAATTTTGATGAAGTGGTCTCATCCTTGTTGTCAGAGGAGATGAGAGGGAAGAACATGGAAGGACAGAGCACAGACGCATTATTTGCAAGAGGAAGTTCCCATGAAAGAAATAGATCTAAGTTCTCAAGTGGGAGATCTAAGTCTAAGGGTAGATCTAAATCTCCTAGAAATTTTGTAAAGGTATGTTGGAGATGTGGAAAAGAAGAGAACTACAAGAAGCAGTGTAGATCCAAAGTTGAGAAAAAGAAGGGATCTGAAGAATATCCTTCTACAGAAGAAAATACCTCCAAGGAAGAAGGAGGGGATGTGTACTTGGCCTCTTCAAGCACACATGCAGATCATGAGGCATGGTTGGTTGAATATGGTGCATCCTTTCATATGAATCCCCACAGGGAGTGGTTCTATGAATATGAAAGGTATGATGGAGGTAATTTTTTCTTAGGTGATGATTCGACAACCAGAATCATAGGATGAGGAAAATTCAAGTTGAGGCTCATATATGGAAGGATTAGAAAACTGGCTGGTGTTCTACACATCCCAGGTTTGGCCAGGAATTTGATTTATGTAAGAAAAATGGATGATGCAGGGGTAAAAACAATATTTGAAAAGGAAACCTGTAGGATGGTTTGAGGAGAAATGGTGTTGTTGAAAGGAGCTCTTTTTGGAACTTTGTATAAGCTGCAAGGAAGCACTATTAGTGATGGGTGTAATAGTTCCATTGTTTCTGATATTGAAGTTGAAGAAGAAAGAACTACTATAGTCTCTGTAGAAAAGGTTATGTTGTGGCATCAAAGACTAGGGCATATCAGAGAGAAGGGTCTTTGACTACTACACGATAAAGGTATGGTTGAAGGTATGTATAACTGCTCTCTGGATTTTATTTCTATGAACATTGTGTATATGGGAAGCAGAATCGGGAAAATTCCCTTCTGGTGCAACAAGGGTAGAATGAATTTTACAGCTAGTTCATAGTGATGTCTTTGGGCCTGTATCTGTCCCATCATTGGGAAAATATGTGTACTATGTCTCATTTATAGATGACCTCTCGAGGAATACTTGGATATATTTCCTCAGGAAGAAATCTGAAGTCTTTGACAAGTTTAAAGAGTTTAAGGCCCTTGTTGAGAATCAAACAGAGAAAATAATTAAGGTGCCGAGGAAAGATAATGGCAGAGAGTTTTTTGGGAATGAATTTGAATAATTATGTAAGAAATGCAGTATATCAAGGCATAAGAATACTCGATATACACCTCAATAGAATGGAGTTGCAAAAAGGATGAACATGATGTTGGTGGAAAAAGAAAGGTGCATGCTTAGTGGTGTCGGGTTAGGAAAGGAATTCTAGGAAGAGGCAGTGGGTAATGCATGTTAACTGGTCAACAGATCACCCTCATCAACACTGGATGACAAGAATACAAAAGAGGTATGTGTTACACATTATTTTGGTCACCCTAGTGATGTTTCTACAGGCATGTGTTCAGGCTCCCAAAAGGATCTTTTGCATGAGAAAAGTAACTGGTTTCTCTCTCTACAAAACTTTTTTTTAGAAGGACGTTGCAGTCTATGAGTAATACACAGTGCAAAAACGCCTGATTTCCATAGGCTGTCCTTAACCTGGCTTGCAGAATTTCCGTAGGTTTTTCTATAGATAGGGTGCAATGACATTTTAAGACTAAGAAAAGGGACGAAGTTCACGAAGGTTCTAGAAGGGAATTTTCTAGAATATGAGGTGGCATCCGTATGGTTTGGATCCTACTAGATTCTCTGATTTGGTGGGATCATCCTAATGTCTTTAACCATCTCTCCTTCTCCTATATAATGATGGATTTCTCATGGAAAACGTTAAGTAAAAAGAAAGCAAGATCAAGTAAGGAATTTATGAAGGAATAGGCTAAAGATTGTGTGAGGAACCCTATTTCAACTGATGTTTGAGATCTCCATTGTTTCATCAAGCTATTGTGGGTCATCTTCATGCAAGTTTGAAGCAAGTGTGTGTGTTGGAGCAAAGGGCCACTAAAAGGGAACCTCGCAACATCAAGGCGGTTTGGTTGTATCTTCCACTTTTAGTTAATATAATGCGGTGGCATTTTTCTTTCCCATAAAAGCATTCTCATTTTATTACATGACTCCTTTATCACATGTATAGGTTTTCATTGAACATACTATTGTTTCTTTCACTTTGGTTCATTCATGTTTCATTGTAGGATCAATAGCACAAGAGCATCAGAGCGAAGAGGGACAACAAAGACATAAGGAAGCGATATTCAAAGGTATCTCACTCATCTCTTATTTGATAGTAAATTCAATGATTAAACTTAGGGAAAGTGCCATGTCCTATCTTGTTTTTTTCTAGATCTAGGTGGATCTAGGGAGATCAGTTTATGTCTACATTCACCGATTTATCCAATAACAGTATGGACTGGTAAGAAACCTTCTCTCACACATATCAAGGTATTTGGATGTGATGCATATGTTCATGTTTCGAAGGAAAACAAGAGTAAGCTAGATAAGAAGGATGAAAAGTGTATCTTTATTGGATATAAATATGGTCTCAAAGGTTATAAGCTTTGAAACCCAGAAAATAAGAAGGTAGTGTATAGCCGAAATGTGGTACTTAGAGAAATGAAGGATGTTGTTAAATAGGAAGCCCTACCAAGTAAGGAAGAACCATAGAAAATAGAGTTTGATTTAAAGGATGATGAGTCAGACTCTACATAAGAACAAGAATTAGAAGAAGAAGATCCTCATACTCTAGTATTGAGGATATCTGTTCAGGAAAGAAGGCTACCAGAAAGGTATAGTCCATATGATTTCCATTCAAATTTTTCTTTGTCTATTACCGATGATGATTCTAGAACTATCAAAGAGGCAGTGGATTCAGAGGATGGAAATCTATGGAAAAGGGCCATGGACGAAGAAATGGCATCTTTGGATAAGAATGAGGCTTGGGATCTAGTGGAGTTTCCGATTGGAAGAAATCCCATTGGAAGCAAATGGGTATTTAAAAAGAAGTTGAATGCATAAGGAAAAGTGGAGAAATACAAAGGTCAGTTAGTGGCAAAGGGTTATTCCCAGGTTGAGGGAATTGATTTTGGTGATATTTTTTCTCCTGTTTCCAAGTTAACCTCTATAAGATTTTTGTTATCTGTTGTTGTTTCATTTGATTTTGAAGTAGAACATATGGATGTGAAGATAACATTCCAACATGGGGATCTGGAAGAAGAAAAATATATGAAGCAACTAGAAGGTTATGTTGTGAAGGGAAAGAAGGAGCTGGTATTCAATATGAAAAAGTCCATGTATGGTGTTGGATCCACCTTTTACAAGTGGTTGAAATATAATCCTTGCAACCAAAAGTTTACCCCGACACGTGAAGTGGCGATAGCCGTTATAGTCCTAAGTCATTGTCACCTAACCATTAAGCGAGTCTATCACTTTTATTACCTTGCGCTATCGCGCTTCAGGAGTTACAAGTTGCAAGGTTTCCAAAATTTGATATGCGAAGTCATGAAACGGTTTCAAAAGTTCACCCAGGTTGGTGCCAGGGATAAGTCACTTTAAACCCTAGTTAAGCACTGTCGGGGTTTCACGACTCAAAAATCGCTCTCCCAAAAAGATATACCTTCATAGACCCGAGTCGCGAAGTTGCGATTTCTATTAATTAAGCATGGGTTAATTAAGAACTTAAGTCAGATCACGATTTATTTTTAACTAAATCGCGCCATCGCGATTTCAGGTATTTTGGATTCCAAGACTAGGAACGAAATTATCCAAGATGGCGAATGCCGAAAAGAGGTTTCGAAATTTGAAGGTACAAAGTTAAAGAAATTAACTAAATTAATTAATGCCTTAAAGGGGATTTGACGTACGCAGTCTACAAATGAGTTTTTTGAATGTTTCCACATTTATTTATTATCACAAATCTCTTAAAAATTTATGGCATTGATTTGAATTGTGATGATTTATTGGAAAATAAGATCTCGTCTCATGCCTAAATCTTTTCATTAAATGATTCGACGGTTCTGTCAGCAAGGACTCATGCAAAGTTGAAAGATTAAAGCTAAGGGGTTTGTTTCATTATTTCAATTTTATTTCTATTTTTGCGTGCAGATCTTTTTCATCAGGATAACTTCTGTCTGTATTCACAATTCTTACTATAGGTGATCTGCGTACAAAATTCTCTTTCATGGCTCCACGAAAGGCATTCAAGATAGCTGCTGAAATTTCAGGTCAGGGCTTCGATGCTATTTTCGATACTTCACCCCAAAGTATTAATACTGTCAAAACCTGGATATACATCTCCGACATTCTTCAGTCCAAATCAGTGAATTGTTCAGATGATTCCAGCGATAATGAGAAGGATGATTTGGCCACCAGATAAAAAATCGTTATGCAAGTAGATATGCACAAAATAGCATCAAGGCCACAGCTCCTTCCCTATTATGATATGATCAGATGGGTGCTAGACCATGTGGACATCCCAACTAGGACTATTATCAACGAACAAAAGGTGACGGTTGGGACTTTTATACCGGAACATTTGCAGGCAATGTATCAATTGTCACCCACACCAAACTTCACGCATAATTATGAGTTTCTGGAAGGTTTCAAGGAGAAGGAATGCGAGCAATATGGCAGAAACTTGTCCGATCTAATTAGGGATTGGGTTTCACACCCCGCAAAATTCAGGGTGGAATCTAATGGAATTTATTTAGTCTCCTCCTTAGAGCCACCATTCAGGTATATAACAATGATGGCCTGTAGGTTGTATGGGAGGGAGGACACCACACATTTTTTTCTCCCGTGGGTGCCTCTGATTCATACAGTCACTGAAGGTCTTTCTTTCGACTGGGCCAAACTATTGTCGGACAATTTAACCAGTCAAGTTACTGAATATCGAGCGCAAAAGGTGAGTGGGAAAGCAACTTCATTTTTTTATGTCCGCCTACATCATGGATGCCATTTGTTTCCTGACGAATTTCCCTCTAATGAGTTGGAGCTGGACTCCATCTAGTATAGAGCCCATCCATGTCTACCACTCGAAGCTTTGGGAGGATAAGGCCAAAGAATTCATCTATGAGATCTTCAACTGGGTAATGGTGCCACTGCATGTCGCCATTTTTGGTCAACCGCCTCCCAGGATATCAGATAGCATTGAAACCAACCTAAGAAGCATGGAAGATTGGTATCTAGAGGTGAAATTTTTGTATATTAGGGTTTTCGGCACCTCTGTCCCTCCATATGCCCTCCCGCTATTCCTGTCAGATAAGCTATTGTGCTGAGATATCGCCAGACAGTCTGTGCTCGATGAGATAAGCAAGGAGCTCAAAGGAGTATTAAAAAAGGTATGTCTGCCCTTCCCTATTCGTATCGATGCATATTCCTTGTTAGATTTTGGCCACGCCAAAGCCGAGGCTGCGACTCTGGAAGAAATGAAGTTGGTAGACATTGAGTTTAAGAAGCATTACCCTAGTAAGGTTGTGAGCAATCACCTGGAAAGTTGCGGACTGAAGAGATATAAACACGAGGATTCCCCACATGACGAAATATTCCGAGGCACGAGGTCCTTCGCAGAAGTCCTAAATCGGATTCAAGCGTTGTCACTCAAAGACATGGCCGAATTTTTGAAGTTTTGGGTACACTGATAGAGTTGTCTCCCCCAGGTTTTATAGGGTGAAGCCCTAGAGCTTCCATTTACAAAGCAGATGGGAGCCAAAGGTGTAAAGGAATCGAGTCCTAGTAGGGAGAAGGACCAAGGGAAAACTAGGGAGGCTGGAACCTCAGAGCTAGGAGTCGAGGGCCCCCAAAAGCAGGAAGGAAACCTCGAAAAGGGCATGCTAGGAAAGCAAGCCCAAGGCCAAGCGGAGATACCTTTGCAGGGATCGAGTGACTCTCTTTCGCTCGTGCCAAACAAGATGGTTACAAAAGTCACCTCGAAACAAACATCCAAGAAAATCGACAGTCCAATTGCTATTGTCGCACCCTTGTAGTTCACAAAGGGGAATCCCGACGAGGGATGGATTTTCAATGAAGATTTGATGCCTATTTCTGTAGAGGAGATGCCTCACAATGAATTTTTGTTTGACAAGAAAATAAAGGCTGTGTTAAGGAAAGGATTTTATCAAAAAGAGGGCACAGTAGCTAAAAAATTTAAAATCATGACAGATGGGAAGGCCGTGAAAGAGGAAAAATTTGCAGAGGAGATAGCCGAGACGCTAGGGGATTATGATACAACCAATCAGTACTCAATTGGGACTTTGATGGCCCAGTTGAAATGAAAGAACCTCCTGATCAGTAAATTGGAAGCTAAGGTAGCTACTTCCGAAGCGAATGTCAGGGACGAGGTGAGCAAGAGCCTTGAGGAAGCCTGAACAACTAACTTGCGTGAAATCGAGAAGCTCAGGTATGACCTCGAGCAGGTGCACCAGTTGGTGAAAACTAGCCAAACATAGGTAAGCTAGCAGGGGCAACAGATTATAGAGTTGCAGTCAAAATTGGAGGTGGCTGAGAAACATGTGGTAGACATAGAATTGTTCGGATTGCAGGCCGCCGAAATCCGACATAAGGCACTTACGGCTCAACAAAACTTTCTAGCAAAGGCGAGAATCATTCAAAACCATTTCCGAACGATAGAGAAGATATTAGAGAACATTTATTTGAGATAAAGAGAAGCCGGGGTAGCACGGGTTGCTTTCCAAGACACTGTTATAAATACAACGAATATAGAGACGGTCAACACCTCAAAATTATCTATCGTAGAACAAACTAGAGGTAATATCCCGCTGAAGGTATGGGAGCATAACATATCGAAAAGCAGGGGGAGAGCTAACGAAGTAAAGATTTTTTGTGATGAAACTTTCTCTTTAATAAGTAAAGGTTTTCTAGATCTTGATGAGGAGAGCAGTGCTGGGACACTAGGCAAGATCAATATAGCTAAACATCTGTTGGATATCAAAGAAAACATGGAGCAACAACAAGTGGAGATATCCCAGATCAGCTAGGTTGATATGACCCAAATGGACAAATGGCTAGTACAAGCAAGTTTACAATTATGCTCCATCATCGTAGAGGATCGACAAGTGGGAAAAATTTTACCACAGCTGGCGAAGAATTGTTACACTCTTGAAGCAAGCAACCAAGCAGAGCCTTCCAGGTTGATAGCCCATTTGGTGGAGAGGTGCATCACTTTCACTGAGCAGGCGAGAGGGCAGGCTTCTGGTGTCAAATAATGACAAATGTCTGCATGTTCTATTTTTAGAACCCAAAGAGTAAATAAAGGAAGGTGCTCTGCTCGCAGGAAGGAGGACAAAGACAAAGAAGTGAAACGCATAAACTTCCCATTTTGTAACAGAAAACTTCTGGAACGATTGAGATTCTAGCATTTATAAGTGTTGTATAAATATGCATTTTGAAGTGAGAATAGTGGTTGGACCTTTCTTGGCCATTTGTAATAGAGAATTTATCCCTTTTGAAAATTAATACAAAGCAATCTGAAGATTTCTGATTCCATGAAGATTGAGTTATGAGTTTTGTTTTCTCTCTTATTTTATATTAAGTTTCATTTCACATATATATTTTTGATGAATGTTTAGCTACAATTTAATGCAACTTCTGCTGTGGTTACCAACTTTTAGTCGTCTAATCGCTTGCATTTTTTCCTCTTTATCGGCTATCAGTAGGTACAAGACCTGTGAAATTTTTAGATCTCTATATTTTATGCTTCGTCAGATTACTTCTTGCCTTTTTCTTCTTTTGTTTACAGGGAGATATTCTCCCTTGATAGGAGCCTTGCATTGTCGACTGCTTAATGTTTTCTCACATTTCATACATGATTCTTTAAAAAGTTAAGTCAGTTACGGGAGAAGGCCTTTGGTTTGTGTTCTATATTTAACATCAGATTTCGAAAGTTCCCTTTTATACAATTAAAGAAAAGTTGAAGTGGCATTTTAAACCTCGAACTTTATTTTCATTCTCTGTTCCTCTATGACTGTGCCCTTTGCAAGACAACCCAACATCGAACCTGACCTATCGGATCAAACCATCATCGCTTTGAACCTATTCGACACCATACTTAAAACCACCATCACCGGGGTTGAACTCAAACATTCATGGGCCGCAATTGAATAGGATATAAGCATCCAGGAACGTTTGGAAGTGAGATAGAGACAACTTAGAAATCATCCTTAGCTTCCCTTTTCCCGAAGGTTGATTTTTCCCCTTTTTGTCTTTTACTCACTTTCGGATTCCTAGACCCTGTACTTTTTAACCTTAAGTACAGACTCTGGAACAACATATGGTTTAAAAAAATCACCAAGGATGTGGTATCAAAAATTTGATACTTACATGTTGGGACTTGGTTTCACAAGAAGCAAAGAGGATCACTATGTGTATTTTAAATTAATTGGTGATCATTTGATTTATTTGGTCTTATATGTGGATGACATGTTGTTGATAGGAAACACAAAGGAGATTATCCAGGATGTGAAAACTCAGTTGTCCTCTAAATTTTACATGAAGGATCTCGGTGCTTCAAATTTCATTTTGGGAATGGAAATTAAAAGAGATCGACAAAAGAGGAAGCCCTGGTTAAATCAGAGAAAATATGTCGAGACAATATTGCAGAGGTTTAATATGTAGGAATGTAAACGAGTCAAGGTTCCTATTCCTTTTGGTGTAAAGTTATCTATGGATTAGTGTCCCAAGACACAAGAAGAGGAGGAGGAAATGTATCGTGTTCCATATGCGAGTGCAGTTGGCAGTTTGATGTATGCAATGGTTTATACTAGATTGGACATTGCACATGCAGTGGGAGTTTTGAGCATGTGTTTGTGAAAACCAGGGAAGGATCATTGGAAAGTAGTAAAAAGGGTTTTTCAGGTATTTGTGTGTCACTGCTAGCTATGTATTGTGCTACCAAGGAAGACCAAGATTGGACAGAGTGGTGGATATACATGGCTTTGTGGATGCAGACTGGGCTGAAGATATGGATCGTAGGATATATACAAGTGGGTATGTGTTTAACCTGTTTGGAGGAGAAATAATTTGGATGAGAAAAAGACAGGATGTAGTGGCACTTTCAACTACAGAAGTTGAATATATGGTAGCCACTCATGCAAGTAAGGAAGCAATATGGTTACAAAGATTGTGTTCAGGTATTGGGTTGGTACAACAAGATGTAAGGATAGATTGTGACAGCCAAAGTGCAATTTTTCTGGTGAAGAACCCGACTTATCATTCAAAGACAAATCATATTGATATTCAATATCACTTTGTGAGAGACATGGTTGAAGAAAAGAAAGTATTGCTGATGAAGGTGGAAACTTTGAAGAACGTTGCAAATTCATTAAAAAAATCTGTGAGCACTGGGAAGTTGTCTTGGTGTAGAGGATCCATGGGCATTGCTGCCTTGGATTGTTGAATATGTAACCCTATAACCCCCTGTATGAAAAGAAAATAACAAGTGGGAGAATGTTGGGTATGTGTTATATTATTTTTCCTCGGGAAATGTGTCAGATTTTTCGACAGTTTTTCATCCCATGGTTTTTGCTGATGGTTTTCTATTTCCATTTAGGAAATTAGGGTTGTTGACTAATCCAGGTCATTGGGTTAGGGTTTTGGATGTCGTTGGATCCTATATGTATATTGTATTGTAAACAATGTGTCACTATGAATGAATATAGAATATGTTGGTTTTCCCGGTTTGGGTTTTCAGGGGAAAAATATATGTGTAATGTTTGTATTTTCCATTATATCTTTTCTATTCTTTTACTGAAAATTTGTTTACAGTAAATATTGTACAAGGTTAAAATCTACAGTAAATACTTCTCTTTCCTCTCCTTACTATTTTGTTAATTACGCAAATCCTGTTCATAACAAATATGAGAGATAATTCCCACGAATTGAAAGATAGGCTCATTATTGATTGAGAATATTGGAGAGACGACGAAGAGGAGATATGTAACGCCATTTTAATTGGGTATGTGATCATCACTGGTACCAAAATGAGATAATAATCATAAGAAAATGCAGAAAGGTAGGAATATTATTGTGGAATAGTAGAAGCAGGAGTCTGGTCTTGACAGAGAAATTCATGTGAAGTATCTTCCTTCCATTAGAGCTAATGTGAACTTTTGATACATATTTCACCTCTAAATTTAGTCTTACCAACAAATAAAGTTATATTTCTTATTCAATCACATTAGTCTTTATAGAAATTCTAAACTTAGCTAATACTAGAAAATCAAAGCATACTCTTTAAACAACTCTGACAAATATTTTATACATTTCTTGATTTTAATTGAAAAAGTATGTCCAGACTAATCCTAGAAAATTTGTATTTGATATTAGATTATAGTTGATTATTTTTCTCAAGGTTCATCCCTAAAAAGAATAAATTATTCCCTAATATAATTTACCTATAGGTGAAGGTATACTTATAATTCAAAGAAAACTAATTTCAAAGTATTCTAAAAACTATAGATAGACCAATTCTACATCAGATAAAAAAAAAATGTCACCCCTTGTATCCTAGATACAATTGATTTCCCCCACTTCAAAGTAAGAAAATCAAAGACATATGGTGAAAGGAAATTCAAAAATTTATTTCCCCCATCTTTACAAATAAAGATGATGAAAGGAAATTCATACAATGATTTCCCTCATCTCAACTAAATGAAATCTTCTTTTTGAAGTGGTGAAAGGAAATTCAATTTGGGAGATATAGATAACTTCACCGGGGTACCGAACATGCCTGCTGGAAGTGAAGAAATATATATGACATCTGTGAGGTTGTCTTACATATATGTATAATATACTCTATTATTTAGTTCTTTTTCAAAGTTACTTATATCTTGACCCAACTAGGCTTCCTTAATGAAACACACGTTGTATCTTTATAACCTTAAGAGAAAAAAGAGTCAGTTAAAGTATGATATTATAGTTAGATTTACTTTGATTGCCATAGATAATTCTTGAATAAATATAAAGAAAGAAAATTCTTATTAGTCTGACTTGAGATTGATCACTAAGTGTGCTTTAAATTTCTAAATATGGTTATTTTTATTACTTCTATATAGGATTAAACTTCTAAAAGAAAGATCAATAAAAAGAAATAATGAGTCCATTTACCCAATAAAGGCACATGGTCTACTATTCTTTCATGCCTCACAGGGAGCCACAATCCCCATATGGAGCCTATGTTAGAACATAGATAAGATTTTCAAATGAAAATCCAAATTTCAAATTTTTTTTTTTTGTCATTTACAAATAAAGTTTTATCTTTAGAAGTATCATTTCATAAACTAACAAAATTTTCATTACATTTTGACATGGTGGATCAAGCATCAACCATTAAACCCGACACTTAACAAAATCAATGGTTCATGCGACTTCGGAGATTCAAAATCATGAAATGCTTAATCAACGATATAATTCCTATTCGAAGTTTCACTTCTGGACTTCGTGCTTCGACGCTCTAAGCTCAAATGTCTAAAGGTCCTAAAAAACATGAAGTCGCGAAGCTTCGGAGTCCTGGAGCTCTGAATTTCCATAATTTTTTTAGCAAAGTACTCAACTGCGTATCCTATGCCACCTAACATTCTTACACATGGTGACACGTGGCACTCATTTTTGGTATTATTGGATATGTAATTCGTACCATTCAGGGTGACATATGTCACTCATGTTCTCATGATATGTCATCAGAGGTGACATCATCCTTCCACATCACTTCGTATATTTTCCTTGGGAAGATCAAATTATCAACAAATATAAGAAGTGTCAGAGTGTTAAGTATTAAAGCGTCGGATATTAAAGGGTAAAACACGTTTTATTTGGTGTATTTGACAGTAAGTAATCACTTCACAACTTTGGCCTTTGGGATAAATTAAATACTTTTAATGAAAACTCTCGAAGTCATGCAGCTCTAGAGTCCTGAAGTTCCGAAGAATTTAAATTTAAAGAGAACAAAATAAGTTTAACGACCCCATCGTTACGACTACATGTTAAACAACAACGAAAACAACAACATGATGACAACAACGACAATAGTTAAACAATGACAACTTGACGACGAACACAACACATGCATATCAGACAATAGACAACAACGACTCAACATACTATCACATCAGGAAACTGGATGAAACATGCAATAATCAATAGATAGATAAAATGACTACCCGCCCGACACAAGAAAGACAACACCTGCAAGATAAAGGAAAATATCAACAACCCGACACATTGACTTTGAAGACCAGTAACTAGTAACCTCTACGACGCACAACCAATCACATTAAGGCGTTACAAAACCAAGTACCAACATCAATTACAATGAACAATATGCCCACATAGGGAATCACAAGACTCCAGCCAAGTTATCATTCACATCTATCCATCAGGGAGTGCAATGATCCCCTCATCAGGAATCATGTCGTCACAAGGTGATAGGCACGACAATAACCATATCACAACACAACCTATCTAGACCAATAACCCAAGAAAATCCAACGCGCTAGGATACCAAACTAACCATTAGAATAAAAGAAGACTATATCCAAACACCCAATCGACAAGTCAACAATACGCAAGGGAAATATGACTAGTACACAAGCATACATCACATTAAATTCCCGGTGCAACAAATTCTAAGGAAAACACACCTCAATTAAAGGATGCGATTAACCATCTATGAATTATTCCCTTTTGGTATCAACAATGAAATCACTATTTAACATTAATATCGCTGTCCGTTAATGTTCGTTGTCAACAATCCACATTTCTGCCTATCAATAGATCTATGTCTAACAATGGTAACACACTCTAACTATAAAAATCTATGTCTAATAATAGATAGCCATCTAGCATTGATATCATTGTCTAACAATTATATTTCTATCTATTAATAATGGTTGTCTATTAAATACATGATATCGCTAATTTAAATATATTATATTGTTGTCATTAAATATATGATATAGAAGAATTAAGATATGATATTGCTGTCATTTAAATATATGAAATCACAGAATTCAATATATGATATTGCTGTCATTTAAATATATGAAATCATAGAGTTAAATATATGATATTGCTGTCATTTAAATATATGAAATCACAGAGTTTAAATATAAGATATAATGCTGAGTTAAATAACAACAAGGATCTATAACTAAGGCACAATAACATCCATAACCAAAATAGGCTATCTAACAACAAAAATTGTTGCATGGCCATGGCATCCCTGTCCAACAATACTATGTTGTCTTAAATCTATACAATCATAGAAACATTGTCCACAATCAAAATCTAACCAATAAAATTGCTGCCTAGAAAAATTGTTGTGTGAATACAATTAGAAGTGAATTCAAAACTCTACCAAAAATTGTTGCCTAGAAAAATCGTTGTGTGAAACAAAAAATGTTGTGTGAATACAATTAGAAGTGAATTCAAAACTCTACCAAAAATTGGATCTATGCCCAACAAAATCCTTGTGTGAATACATTTAAAGGAGAATTTAAAACTCTACCAAACAAATGGATCTCTACCCAACAAATTTGTGGTGTGAATACAGTAAGGGAGAATTTAAAACTCTACCAAAAAAATGGTTCTTTGCCCATCAAAGTCGTGGTGTGAATATAGTAAGAGTGAATTTAAAACTCTACCCAAAGAAATGGAAACTGTTGACTATGTATGCTGTCTAACGTTGATACACTGTCTAACAATTATGATAATGAAATCACAGTCAATAATGATAATGAAATCACAGTCAATAATGATAATGAAATCGCAGTCAATATTGATAATGAAATCACAATCAATATATTAATAAAATCACAGTCAATATATTAATGAAATCATAGTCAATAATGATAATGAAATCACAGTCAATATATTAATGAAATTGAAGTCAATATATTAATGAAATCACAATCAATAATGATAATGAAATCGCAGTCAATACTGATAATGAAATCGCAGTCAATATATTAATGAAATCGCAGTCAATAATGTAATGAAATCATAGTCAATATATTAATGAAATCACAGTCAATAATGTAAATCGCAGTCAAAATACCATACCAAGCACTGGGATTCATCATTAAAATCGAAGAGATGATACCAAGCAAGTGTTGGGATTTATCAATAAAATCGTAGAGACTATACGAATCGAGCACTGGGTAATATGCCAAGAAATCGCAGAGATAATAAAAAAAAAATGTAGAGACTATTCAATCAGAGATGAATCAAACAAAAATGCAGAGATACTCAACAAAAAAAGGCGCAAGACTAATCACTTGACAATGGATCAATAAAAAATGCACAGATACTCATTCACAAGAAGGCACAAAGATTAGAGATTAATCATAAGAGAAAAATGTAGAGATAAGTATGGGTTGATAACTGGGTGAAATTTATCCTTCACTTATTATCCATGTTGGCATGTTTATAGGCAGGTGTGCTTATCATTGATGGTAATATCAGAGTATGCAGTGATGGAAAAATAGGGAAAATGTAAGCTAGGGAGGAGAAGCGTCAGTGATCTTTGGATCCCATTGAGAATTCCCGATGAACGTCAGATCTGAGCCCGAGGTCCGACTGACGTCGGATCTAGGAGAACCTGCACGTTCTTTAAAGAGAAAGGTGAAGCAGGGTTATGAAATCCTGAAAGTAGGAGGACAGTTTCAGATAATGGGAGTTGGAAGAGTCGAGGCTCTTCATCATTAGGAGTCCCGGAATCGCGAAATGCGAAACGTAGAAATCTCGAAACTAGGAGGAAAGTTTTGGATACTGGGAGTTGGAAGAGTCGAGACTCTTCATCATCAGGAGTCCCGGAATCGTGAAATGAAAAACATTGAAATCCCAAAAGCAGGAGGACAGTTTCCGATACCAGGAGTTGGAAGAGTCAAGACTCTTCATCATTAGGAGTCCTGGAATCACGAAATGCGAAAGGCCGAAATCCCGAAATTAGGAGGATAGTTTCATATACCGGGAGTCGGAAGTGTTGAAACACTTCATCACAGAAATACCAAAATTTCGAAATGCGAAACGCCGAAATATCGAAACAGACACATCAACAAAGAGTTTCGTAGTTACCAGGAGATGGAGGAGTCAAGACCCGAGATTCTTCATCACAGGAGTCCCAAAGTGCCAAAACGTGAACTGCAGTCATGAATAAGGATTGGTCACCATCGGCGATCACATCGTCGAAGAGCTATAGAGAAGAGCTCGAAGAGATAAGCTCCTTTTTTGGAGTTTCAGGGATCGGGAGTTGGAAGAGTCAGAGTGACTTGCAACAAATTCACGAAACGCGAAATTGTGAAATGCAGTTTTGAATAAGGCTATGGTCATAGCCAGTGGTCACATATGTGGAAAATGGAGGAAGGAGCTAGTGCAACCAAGCTCCATTTTGGGGATTGCAACTTGGAGTTTCGAGACACTTGATCACACGAATTCCAAATTACCGAATGCCGAAATGTCAAAATGGCGAAATGTCTATGTAGCCGGTGGTCACCACCGGTGGTCACGTAAGTAGAAGGAACTAGCATAACTAGGTTCCATATCAAGGTTCGCACTGTAACTTCTAGAAACCACTAATGGTTTCTTCCAGAGAACTCGAAGAGACTTCTGTGTGATTGCCAGAGAAGCTGAAGAGTCTCAAGGAATCTGCCAGTGGAATGGAGACTGGTCATAGAGGCGATTGATAGAGGGAAGAGTGTTGAAGCCTGTAACTACAACAAAGAGGTTGAGCTCGACTGTAACAGAGAAGACGAAGAGTCTCAACGCCTGTAGAGGCAAAGGAATCTTGACATAACACCCAATGATGATGCACGCATGGGTTTAACTGCCAGAGAAGCTGAGGAGTTACAATGATGATCAAGAAGAACACTCGACATGGAGAGAGAATGCACAAGGTGCACAGATACTATAAGTATGAAGAACAGAGAAGAGATGGGTGTTTTTGTAGTTGAGAGGGATTCAGGCGTGTAGAAGGAGGAGGGTGCAGCAGTTGAAATACAAAGAAGAGGAATGGTGCATTGAATGGAGATGGCGTATAGAGCATAAAAGGTAGAAGCACAAAAATCACAAGGATGTGTGAAGCAAGATAGTGAGATAGTAAAGGAAGGCTGAGGTGCTCTTGTAGAGAAAAATAGAAGATCAAAAAATGCAAGAAGATGCAGACAGAGAGACACTGATACAGGAGAGTAGAGAAGCATAGAAAAATAGTGATAAGCCTGGTAAGACAATGATAAATATTGTATCACTATGATAAATTTATATATATAACAAACTTTATATTTCAGGGAGGTAGGGAGGTGCTAGGGAGGACTGTATTCCCAGAGGTTCAAGTGGGTTCTTGAACACAAGGATTTGTATCTTCCATCTGGTTGCATTCAGAGAAACCAGGGTGGCAGGGTGGTGCAAGAGAGAACTATAGTTCTCTGTTTTACAGGTTGGTGCCTATGTGAGTGGAATTTGGTGCTTCCATCCAGTTGGTGCTGGAACACTTAGGGAGTTGTTTCTTCCTTCTAGTGGGTGCTAGAGAAACCAGGGAGTTGGTGTTTCCTTCTAGTGGGTGCTAGAGAAATACAGGGAGTTGGTGCTTCCTTCTAGTTGATGCTAGAGAAATCAGAGAGTTGGTGCTCTCAACAAGTAGCATCTTGCAAAACAGAGGTTGTAGCCTCATTATGAGTTGGTGCTCATAAGAATGATAATGTACATAATGTAAAGAATACTTATCATATAAAGAAGAAGAGGTTTTTAGCCTTTATGGGTTTCCTTAGGAAATATTTGTCTCTGTGTATCCCTTATGTGTGAATGATGATGAATGTTCTATTGCTTACTTCCCTGCATTATTGTGATTGTCATTGAGTGCTATGTAAAGAATTTAAAATAAGCATAATTGTTTAAGCACGATAACAACTGATTCACCCCCCCCCTCTCAGTTGTCCAACAATTGGTATTAGAGCCGACCCCTTTTATCTAAGGGTAGATCCTAGAGCTTAAACATATCAAGCCATGAAGGAAATTCAACCAATAAGGCCCCTCTGTTCAATGGAACAAACTTTTCCTTCTGGAAAGTTAGAATGAAAACTTACATAATGTCTTTAGGTGCAGATGTCTGGGATGTGGTAGATACTGGTTATGTAAATCCAGTTGTACTAGCTAATAAGGATGACAAGCTAGAATTTAGCTTCACCGCTAAGGCTATGAATGCTATCTTGAGTGGGCTTGCAGAAGTAGAATTCGTAAAAGTTTTGCACCTAGGAACTGCCAAAGAAATGTGGGACAAACTCATTAGCAGTTATGAAGGTAATGAGAAGGTAAAGGATGCCAAGCTTCAAATATACAGAGTACAGTTTGAACAACTGAATATGAAAGAATATGAAACTGTTGGAAAATACTTTTTGAGAGTTGAAGAACTGGTAAATTCAATGAAAGCACTTGGTGAAAAAATTGAGGAACCTTCTTTAGTTCAGAAAATTTTGAGATCTCTACCAGATAGGTTCAACCCGAAGGTTTCTGCTATAGAAGAACTTAGTGATCTAAAAAAATTGGAGTCTGATCAACTTCTAGGAACATTGACTACATATGAAATGAGAATAGTTAAAGATAAACCCACCTCCAGAGAAGCATCATTTAAAGAAGACAAGAATGAGTATTCTGAGCTTGATGAAATTGAAGAAAAATTTGTGAAGAGACTGAAGAAGGGATCAGACAAATACAAAGGTAAACTTCCTTTCAAATGTTTCAACTGTGGTAAGATAGGTCATTTTGAAAATAAATGTCCTCACAAAGGAAAGGATCAGACATGTGAAGATGAGGAAAAGCACAAACACAAAAATTTCTTTAAAGAGAATAATTTTAAGAAGAAAAGTCTTTGTGTAAACAACGATGACGATCCTTCAAATGATGAAGACAATGACTCCTCTATTGAAGATAAACTAAATGACTTCATACTTATGGCCAAAGAGGATTATGATAATAAAAGCACAAGAAGTGAGGCTAATGAAGAAGAAGCTGTGGTTGATATGGAAGGAGAACTAATGAGTGCATTGGAAGAGATTGACAGACTCAAAATTAAGAACAGAAAGCAAAAACAATTGCTGATATAGTTTGTGAAAGATAGTAAATAGCCTGATGAAGAATTTGCCCTACTAAAAGTAGAATTAGAAGAGGAAAAGAAAATCGAGGACATTCTGAAACAACAATTATCAGAAAGGAAGGCAAGATGTAAAACTCTGGAAGAAGAAGTAGTGAAAACTAGGAAAGAGTTGGAGAAGTTTCAAGCCTTGTATCATCAAAATCTGCAAAGTATCAAAGCCTCAGAAGGATTAGCCACCATTCTAAATCAACAAAGGAATCCAAAGATGAAAATTGGTTTGCGTTATGAAGAGGGATCAAGTAGTGGTCAGCCAAGAAACAAAGAATCCATCAAGTTTGTCAAATCTACAACCAATGACAACAACAAACCTGCAGAAACAAAGGAAGACAATTAGTTGCCCAGGAGGAGTAAAGAAAAAGGTGCCAAGACTGAATCTGTAGAACAAAGAAATAATGCACTCCCTGCTCAAGGAAATCATTAGCATGGAAGAAATCGATCTGTTCAAAGAAGACAAACATTTTCTAGGTACCAACGTTTTTTCTATGGATATTGTTTATTTTGTTCTAACTTTGGTCATAAAGCTGTAAACTGTTCTTTAAAATTAAATTATGAGCAATCAAGACATTCAAAGTATAGATATCTACCACAACAAATAATGAGACAACCAAGTAACAAACCACCACAGACTGCAAATCACTTGATGGATGGGAAAAGGACACAGGTTAAGCATAACAATCGTTATGATCCTTTATTCAATGAACCAAAATGTTACATTTGTCATAACTATGGACATAAATCTGTTGACTGTCTCTTAAGGAACTATGAACCAGATTTGCTTTCCCCTGCTGAAAATGTCAAGGTTTGGAAGAAGAAAGAAAGTGACAAGTGTGGATTAGTGTTGCCAGCTCAAAGACAAATGAAACCTTGGTATATAGACAGTGGATGCTCCAAACATATGACGGGAGACAAAGGTAAGTTTCTATCTCTAAGTGAAAGAAAATTAGGAAATGTAACCTTTGGAAATGATGCTCCAGGTAAAATAAAGGGTAAAGGGATGGTGAGTTTAAGTAATGGAAAAGGAAAAGCCCAAGATGTTCTGCTTGTAGATGGGCTGAAACATAATCTGCTCAGTGTAATTCAAATGTGTGACAGAGGATGCGAAGTAGTGTTCACATCCAAGGACTGCAAGATAAAGTCTACAAACTCAGGACAAGTGGTAGCCAAAGGCATAAGGACAAAAAATAATGTATATGTGCTGAAGGAAGATAGAGAAGAGTGTCATCTAAGAAAACATGATGAAATCTGGTTATGGCATAGGAGACTTGGACATCTAAAATTTGACCACTTAATCAAGCTCAAAAATCTTGAGGAAGTAAAAGATCTTCCGAGAATATCAAAACCCCAAGATTCTATGTGTAAACCCTGCCAAGTAGGAAAGCTAACCAGGACACAGTTTAAGTCCAAGAGCTCTACTTCAACAGAGAAACCACTCCAACTAGTTCATATGGATTTATGTGGACAATCAAGACAGGAAGGCACAGGAAAGGAAAACTACTTCATGCTGATCATTGATGATTACTCTAGACTTACTTGGGTTTCCTTTCTCAAGGAAAAAGCTGAGGCATTTGAGAATTTTAAAATATTTAAGGCTTTAACTGAGAATCAAATAGGCAAGAGGTTAAAGGTAGTAAGATCAGACAAAGGAGGAGAATTTATGTCAAGTGATTTCAAGGAATTCTGTGATAAGCATGGGATCAAGAGAGAATACACAATCCCAAGAACTCCACAACAAAATGGAGTAGTTGAGAGGAAAAACAAAATAGTGCAGCAAATGGCCATGTCAATGATGAATGAGAAGAACATTGGTCAAACCTACTAGGTAGAAGAAATACACACAACAGTCCATGTTCTTAACAAAGCCCACCTCAGACCACAAAATGACAAGACACCTTATGAACTGTGGTATGGGAGACCTGCTTCAATCAAACACTTCAAAGTCTTTGGGAGTAAATGTTACATAAAGAATAATGATGAGAACCTTGGAAAATATGATGACAGGGTTGATGAAGGTATCTTCTTAGGGTATGCTACAAACAGTAAAGGATACAAATGCTATAATAAGAGGCTGCATAAAATGGTTGAATGTATTGACATAAAAGTTGATGAAGGAATCCCAGCAAGAGAGTTGTACAATAATGATTCTTCTACAGAGGACACAACTAAAGCTGGAGATGAACAGGTCCAAGAATCAGAAAATGAAGACTCTGAATCAGATGAAGACACAGATACTCAGACAGACTCAAATTAGTAGACAACTTCAAATTCCTCCTCTAGAATCACTCAAAAGAATCATCGTGCAAGTCAGATAATTGGTGAAAAAGACAAAGGTGTACAAACCAGGAGAAAGATAATCAAAAACACCGAACAATCACATATAGCTTTCATATCCATGCTAGAACCCAAGAATTTTGATGAAGCTAGAAAAGATGACCATTGGGTTAAAGCAATGAATGATGAACTTGATTAGATTGAGAAAAACAATACGTGGGAGATGGTTCATAGACCTGAAGGTAAAAATATCATTGGTTCCAAATGGATCTTTAAGAATAAGTTGAATGAGCAGGGACATGTTTCCAGGAACAAAGAAAAATTGGTCTGTAAAGGCTATGCTCAAATAGAAGGACTGGATTTTGATGAAACATTTGCGCTCGTAGCAATATTAGAAGCTATCATAATATTTCTTGCCTATGCTTTTCATAAAAGGTTTATAGTCTATCAAATGGATGTCAAGTCAGCTTTTCTAAATGGAGATTTAAATGAAGAAGTCTATATGGAACAACCAGAGGGTTTCTAACTGTCTAATAACCCTGACTTAGTATGCAAGCTGAAGAAAGATTTATATGGGTTAAAACAAACCCCTTGTTCCTGGTATCAAAGACTGGATACGTATCTCAAAGACAAAGGGTTCAAGAGAGGAACAATTGACAACAATCTATATATCAAAATAGAGGATAATGATTTTCTCATCGTGTTGGTCTATGTAGATGACATAATCTTCGGATGTAAGAAAGATTCATTGGTACAATGGTTTGCTTTTTCCATGGAGTCTGAGTTTGAAATGTCTATGATAGGTGAACCGTCATTTTTTCTTGGTCTACAAATTACTTAGAGGTCTGAAGGGATGTTCATTTCTCAAGAAAAATATCTAAGAAAAATGTTGAAAAGGTTTCAAATGGAAGATTCTAAACCTGTGGGCACACCTATGGTTACTGGATAAAAATTAAGCAAGGATGATGACTCACCTAATGTTGATCAAAGTTCATATAGGTCAATGATAGGCAGTCTGTTGTACATCACAACATCTCATCCTGACATAATGCATGCTGTTGGGATGGTAGGAAGATATCAGTCTGCACCAAAACAAAGTCATTTGCTAGCTGTCAAAAGGATATTCAAATATTTGAAAGAAACAATGAACTATGGCCCATGGTATCCTAAGAATCAGAATTTTCAATTATCAGTCTACTCAGATGCTGATTGGGCTAACTGCATGGATAAAAGGAAAAACACGAGTGGAGGTGCATTCTTGTTAGGAGATTCTCTAGTAGCATAGTTGAGTAAAAAGCAAGGTTCCATTTCTTTATCAACTATATAGGCAGAGTACAATGCTGCTGCTACCTACTGCACTCAGGTATTATGGATGATTTAGACACTTGCAGAATTGGAGGTAAAATACACTGCACCGATCCCAATTCACTGTGATAACACTAGTGCCATCAGTGTGTCCAAGAATCCTGTATTCCACTCCAAGACCAAGCATATTCCCATAAAATATGATTTTCTGAGAGAGCAGGTCACCAATCAAATTGTTTAGGTCCATTACATTCCAACCACAGAACAAATTGCAGACATCTTTACTAAAACCCTAGCCAAGACACCATTTCAATATCTTCGACAGAAGCTGGGTGTCATCCTGTCTCACACCTAAGAGAGTCCATCCCGTTAGGGGGAGTTTTGTATTGATTGAATATCTGATACCTCCTAAAAATACTGCAACAACTCAGGGGGAGCATGTTTTCTTTGACATTGATGTCAAAGGGGGAGAAAATGAGTGGTCTGGACTGGATTCTACGGTTGGAGGTCCTAACAGATTAGCGCAATTGTTCAGGGTTTCCATCAATGCCAAAGGGGGAGATTGTTGGCATGTTTACAGGCAGGTGTGCTTGTCATTGATGGAAAGATCAGAGTATGCAGCAATGGAAAAACAGGGACAACGTAATCCTGGGAGGAGAAGCGTCAGTAATCTTTGGATCCCATTGAGAATTAACGATGAATGTCAGATCTGAGCCCGAGGTCTGATCGACGTTGGATCCAGGAGAACTTGTACATTCTTTATAGAGCAAGGTGAAGCAGGGTTACAAAATCCCGAAAGCAGGAGGACAGTTTTAGATACTGGGAGTTGGAAGAGTCGAGGCTCTTCATCATCAGGAGTCCCAAAATTGCGAATGCGAAACGTTGAAATCCCGAAACCAGGAGGACAGTTTCGGATACCGGGAGTTGGAAGAGTTGAGACTCTTCATCATCAAGAGTCATGGAATCGAGAAATGTGAAATGCCAAAATCTCAAAAGCAGGAGGATAGTTTCAGATGCCGGGAGTTGGAAGAATTGAGACTCTTCATCATCAGGAGTCCCAGAATCGTGAAATGTGAAATGCTGAAATCCCAAAAGCAGGAGGACATTTTCAGATACCGGGAGTTGGAAGTGTTGAAACACTTCATCATAGAAATACCGAAATGACGAAATGCGAAACACTAAAATCTTGAAATAGGCATATCAACAAAGAGTTTCGCAAACCGGGAAATAACTCCATTTCGGAGTTTTGGATACCAGGAGATGGAGGAGTCAAGACCCAAGACTCTTCATCATAGGAGTCCCGAAGTGCGGAAACACGAAATTGTGAAATGTAGTCATGAATAAGGCTTGGTCACCATCAGTGTCACATCGTTGAAAAGCTATAGAGAAGATCTCGAAGAGATAAGCTCCTTTGTCAGAGTTTCGGGGATCAGGAGCTGGAAGAGTTAGAGTGACTCACAACAAATTTGCGAAACAGGAAATTGCGAAATGCAATTTTAAATAAGGCTATGGTCACAACGAGTGGTCACATCTGCGGAAGATGGAGGAAGGATCTAGTGCAACCAAGCTTCATTTCAGGGATCACGACTTGGAGTGTCGAGACACTTGATCACACGAATGATGAATTGCCGAATGCTGAAATGCCGAAATTGAGAAATGTCTATGTAGTCGGTGTTCACTGCCAGTGGTCACGTAAGTAGAAGGAAATAACATAGCTAGGCCCCATCTCAAGGTTCACACTGTAACTTCTAGAAACCATTGATGGTTTCTGCTAGAGAATTCAAAGAGACTTTTGTGTGATTGCCAAAGAAGATGAAGAGTCTCAAGGAATCTGCCAGTGGAATGAAGACTGGTCATAGAGGCGATTGACAGAGGGAAGAGCATTGAATCCTGTAACTACATCAGAGAGGTTGAGCTCGACTGTAACAAAGAAGACAAAGAGTCTCGACTACTGGAGAGGCGAAGGAATCTTGACATAACACCCAGTGATGATGGACGCTTGGGTTTAACTATCAGAGAAGCTAAAGAGTTACAATGATGATCAGGCAGAACACTCGACATGGAGAGAGCATGTAGAAGGATGGAGGGAGAGCATGCATAAGGTGCATAGAGACTATAAGTATGTAGAACAGAGAAGAGATGGGTGTTTCTGTAGTTGAGAGGGATTCAGGCATGTAGAAGGAGGAGGGTGTAGCAGCTGAAATATAGAGAAGAGGAATGGTGCACTGAATGGAGATGGCGTACAGAGCATAAAAGACAGAAGCACATAAAGAAAAAGGATGTGTGCAGCAAGACAATGAGACAATAAAGGAAGGTTGAGGTTCTCTTTTAGAGAAAAACAGAAGATCAGAAAATGCAAGAAGATGCAGACAAAGAGACACTGATATAGGAGAGCAGAGCAACATAACAGAACAATGATAAGCCTGGTAAGCCAATGATAAATATTGTATCACTGTGATAAATTTATATATATAGAAAAATTTATATTTCAGGGAGGTAGGGAGGTGCTAGGGAGGAATTTTGTCCTCATAGGTTCAAGTGGGTGCTTGAACACAGGGAGTTGTACCTTCCATCTGGTTGCAGCCAGAGAAACTAGGGTGGCAGGGTGGTGCAAGGGAGAATTGTAGTTCTCTGTTTTACAGGTTGGTGCCTGTGTGAGTGGAAGTTTGTGCTTCCATCCAGTTCACGCTGGAACACTTAGGGAGTTGTTTCTTCCTTCTAGTGGGTGCTAGAGAAACCAGGGAGTTGGTGATTCCTTCTAGTGGGTGATAGAGAAACACAGGGAGTTGGTGCTTCCTTCTAGTTGATGCTAGAGAAATCAGAGAGTTGGTGCTCTCAACAAGTAGCAGCTTGCAAAACAGAGGTTGTAGCCTCATTATGAGTTGGTTCTCATAAGTATGATAATGTACATAATGTAAAGAATACTTATCATATAAAGAAGAAGAGGTTTTTAGCCTTTATGGGTTTCCTCAGGAAATATCTGTCTCTGTGTATCCCTTATGTGTGAATAATGCTGAATGTTCTATTGCTTACTTCCTTGCATTATTGTGATTATCATTGAGTGCTCTGTAAAGAATGTAAAATAAGAATAATTGTTTAAGCATGGTAACAATTGATTCACCCCCCCCCCCCTCTCAGTTGTCCAACAATCCATGCACATGAAAGAAGGGCATTTGAATCTATAAGTCCTTAAACATCGTAGTGACGATTGTCGATTCGACTCCTAGCCGACTGCTCAGGCATGGACTAATAAATTAAGGATAAGAGACATAAGATAAAAACACATTTTTTCTTATTATTAATCAATAAAAACAAATGCAGAGAAGTCATTAAAATCAAAGGTTGGGTTGTCATGGGAAATTAGTTCAGAATACAACGATCAAGGGGATTACAAATACCACAGGAAAGAAGGTGCAAGAAATCTCGTGGAAATGAAATCTTCAATCGAGCACAGAAAAATAACATGTGTAAATTAAATTTCATTTCAAGTAACAACTTTAACAGGCATACCTTAGGCAAACGCGAATGCTCCGAAGTTGTTGTCCCACGCGTGCTCCATCCATCTCCCGCTTTCCAACCAATGTGACCTCACCAGTACGTCCCATCCAATGCTAGGGGTACTCTTCTCCCCCCAGATCCCCCCAAGCTGCAAAGTGTCCACACACACAATACCAGAGAATGATAGCACCCAACTCACCTCGCAAGGTCGAGCTACCACTCGTTACCTGAGCTGGGTATCCCAACTCCCACAAGAGAAAATTTAGTCAAGATAAAATTTCAGTAGTGTAACGTTATGCAAAAAGATGAGGTCCATACTCCTCCTCCTCCATCCTTTTTATAGAGTTTTCAAGTAATTAGTTTCCCAAATTCTCATTAAATTCCTTTTTCATTTTATTAATTTCGAAAAACTTTGCCCATACAGATGTCACCCGATCCCCTAGTTGCACCAGAAAATCAATTTTATTAATTAATTAAATATTCCTATTTCCCTCACCCACCTAAAGAACTCCTAAAAACGCTCCTCCGTGTCCCAAAATTCCCTTACACTTCTTAAATGACTTACGCCTTACTTAATTCCTAGTTGATTTCATAATTAGAAAGTTCCAAAGGAATGATTCCTTACTGAGTTAGACATTCAACTTTTTCCTTACATTTCCCCTTTTCTTTAAGTTTCCCTTTTTCTTTAAGTTTCCTATTTCTTTTAATTTCCCCCCCTTTTCCCTTTTTAACTAAAAATCAATTTAGCAAGTGTAGATAAAACAACCCTTTTACCCTTTTTCCATTTTAATTAAAAATTAATTTAGCAAGTGTAGATAAAACAACCCTTTACCCTCTTTTCTTTTTAACTAAAAATTAATTTAGCAAATATAGATAAAAAAAACCCTTTTACACTTTAAAAAAAATTAAACCTCCATTATAATTTTGACTTTAATAAATACATTTGAATTTATTACCCCCATTCTTGTTACATGTTTTTTTTTTTTTTTTTTGACCACATGTTCTACTAAGACCTAGGTTTTAAATTCACTAGGTTGGGCGACATTTTTAAGGAAAAATTGTTTGTAACTTTACTTGACACATCATTCATTTTAAGGCCGACTAGGTTTATTCACTTACCAATTAAAATCATGACGTGCCCTTCAGGACTCACTACGTGCTCCAAGGGGGCCACTCACCTCTTTCCTTTTTCCTTGCACGAGGTACCCTTCAAGACGCACTACGTGCTCTAAGGGTGCCACTCGTCTCTTTCCATTTTCTTTGCACGACGTGCCCTTCAAGACACACTACATGCTCCAAGGGTGCCACTCGCCTCTTTTTGTTTTCTTTGCGTGACGTGCCCTTCAAGACACACTACATGCTCCAAGGGTGCCACTCGCCTCTTGAATGAATTTGGTAGATGTCAAAACCCTGGATTTAATAATCCGCCAGGTGATCTTGTGGGAGACTAAGGGAATCTAAGGAATAAGGCCCCTGTCTTATTGCGCAACCCTTAGAATCATCGTGAGAGACTATCACAGTCTTCCCTCATGACATCGTGGGTATTCTCGAACTAGGTAATCGTTAACCTACAGTTCGAGCCATGGCAGGAGTGCTAGTAGGCTATGGAAGGGATGCTGCCACACCTCTCCCTCAATGTCTCTGGTTGTCCTGCATGACCCCTCTAATCCAAATGTGAGTCTGGTCGACAAGCTATCGTCAGCCTGCATCCATCAACAAATCATGTAAGAAATAACAATCAATTGTCATAACATCTAATCATATGTGCATATATCATATAAACAACATTCAAACCCAATAGTCCACTCCCTAACTCGATCCAGAGTCCAAGGGGTTTCATCGATGCCTCTGCATCCTCAATGTCCAAAGTCCTGCACACTCAGGAGAACCCAGTAAATAACAGATGTCTATGTAAATACAACAAAATAACATATCATCGAATCCATAATATCTCATAATCATAATCACAATGACCAATAGTATAATAACCTAGATCACTTGCAAACAAGGGTCCTCAAAGAATAAGTTCGCTCAGTGTGTGCAAGAGAGGGATGTTACATACACCCCCTCTTGGTTTAAATTTTGTCCCGAAGTTTCACAGTATATAAATTATGAGATAAAGTGTATCACAATATCATAAGTCTATCTATCAAACAAAAATGAAAACTGCTAGCATATATCATATGCATCCTCCTAGATCACCGAGTGCAGACTATAGTTGTCCCACTGGACCTTGACCTGATCTATTGTTCGACGTCATAGCTATCGAATGCGATGGTCCATAATGTGGATTGGCTCCTCCGTGAGCACACCCTCATCATATACCTACAAGGAACTTAGTTCAATAACCTGTGTAGGATCACTAATATAATGTCTCAAAACAGATACGTAAAAAAACATCGTGCATACACCTCAAAGAATAAGGTAAGGATAGTCATTAGGCCATGGGCCCCTTCCTTTCCACAATCTCGAAAGATCCCATGAACCTAGGAGAGAGTTTATCACCCTTTCCAAACTTGATCGAACTCTTATGCGGTTTCACCCGCAATAAGACTTGATCGCTAACTTCACAACTACGCTCGACATGATGCACATCGACATAACTCTTCTGCTGATCCTGCGCTTCCTTGATACTTTGTCTTATTGTTTTCATTGATATTCCATTTCTTGGATCGCTTCTGGCCCCAACATGACCCTATCCTCAAGCTGATCCCAACTCAAAGGCATCTAACATGGTCGCTCGTAAAGAAAATCTAAAGGCGCCATCTTAATGGTGCTTTGATAACTATTGTTATATGCGAATTCTACTAGTGGTAAGAATTCTTCCCAATGATTCTGTTGGTCCATCATGTACATACACAACATGTCCTCCAATATTTGGTTTGTTCGTTCGGTTTTCCCGTCTGTCTTTGAGTGATACGCAGTACTAAAGTTAAGTTCGGTTCCCAAGGCCTCTTGGAAACTAGTCCAAAATTGTCTAGTAAACACCGATCCTTGATCGGATATAATCCTCTTAGGCACACCATGCAGCCTCACAATATCGCTGATGAAAACTATAGCTATTTCAGGTGCCTGATACATCGTACTCATAGGAATACAATGAGTACTCTTTTTCAGAGTGTCGACTACCACAAAAATAGAGTCGTCTCTCCTTGCCGTCATTGGCAATCCAAAAATGAAATGCATCGAAATGACCTCCCATTTTGATTCCAGAATAGTGTGTGGCTGTATTAATCTTGATGCATGTCTATGTTCAACCTTCACCTGTTGAAATTATAGACATCTTTCCACGTAGTTGACTATGTCTTCCTTCATTCCCTTCCAGAAGAATAAGGGTTTAAGGTCTTCCCTTATCTTCATGACTCTAGGATGAGCCATGCACACTTATCTGTGAGCCTCATTTAGGATCAAACTCCTCAAATCGTCATTGGGTGGTATGTAAATTCAACTTGTAAATATCAATAATCCATCATTGTCCATAGAAGTCCTTCAAATTTTGGTACCATCATTGTGTTTTGTCCGATAAAATCCTTGACCTCCTTGTACCAGTCACCGACGCACTGTAAAGTTAGAATATTTTCATGTAGATTCCTCTAAAGAGGAATCATTGAAAACATGTGTGGTATCTGACTCAATGCATCCGCCACTCTATTCACTGTCCCTTTTATTTAAGTAATCTTGAAATTTTACTTGCTAAGCAATTCCGACAAACACCGTTGTCACGCATTCAAGTCGCTTTGTGTAAAGATGTGTTGTAGTCGACAGTGGTCCATTTTTAGTTCAAATTTTCATCCAATAAGGTAGTATATCAAAATCTCAAGGCATAAACAATGGCTAACAACTCCAAATCATGTGTCACATATTTCTCCTCATGCTTTCTCAACTTTCTCGAGATGTAAGTGATCACTCAACCGTCTTGCATCAAGACTTTGCCTAAGCCTTCCTTGGATGCGTCAGTGCATACCAAGAATTCTGTGTCCATGTTAGGGACCTTTAGTATCGGTGTTGTTGTCAAAAACTCCTTGAGCCTCTGAAATGATTCCATGCATTTCTCGGCCCGAACAAACTTCTTGTTCTTCTTCTGTAATTCCGTGATCAGATTTGCTATCATCAAAAAACCCTCAATGAACCGTCGATAGTATCCCACTAAACCCATGAAGCTACGCACTTCGAGGAAATTTGTCGACGTAGGCCATTCCATAATAGCCTCGACCTTTTTTGGATCCACGATGATACCTTCGCCAGATATGACATTCCCTAAGTAGTGAATGTTCGATTGATAAAATGAGCATTTAGACAATTTCCCATACAATTTATTCTCTCGCAAACACTATAGTAAGAAGCACAAGTGCTCTCCATGCTCCTCCATCATTTGAGAATAAATCAAAATATTGTCAATGAATACTTGGATGAACTTGTCCAAGTAGTCACGGAACACCCTGTTCATCAAACTCATAAATACCCCTGGGGCATTGGTCAGTCCAAAGGGTAATATAGTAAATTTGTAATGTCCAATCCTCGTCTTAAAGGTGGTCTTAGGGACTTCATCCTCCTTTATCTGAAACTTGTGATACCTTAATATCAAGTCGATTTTTGAAAACACCATCTTACCCTTCATCTGATCAAACATATCATCAATCCTTGGCAACATATACTAATTTTTGATCATTGCCTTTTTCAATTGACGGTAATCAATGAAGAGTCTCAAAGACCCATCCTTCTTTCGTATGAAAATAGCAGGTGCACCCCACAGTGACACACTTTGATGTATAAGTCCTAGGTACAATAACTCCTTCAGTTGCATTCTCAACTCCTATAACTCTAGGGTTGACATCCAATAAGGCGTTCTTGTTGTCAGTTCAGTCCTCA
Organism: Picea engelmannii; assembly: GCA_009831015.1. Taxonomy (NCBI): domain Eukaryota; kingdom Viridiplantae; phylum Streptophyta; class Pinopsida; order Pinales; family Pinaceae; genus Picea; species Picea engelmannii. The sequence goes on from ML807182.1 coordinate 161,084, forward strand.
GTTTTAGGTCTATGGTAAATTCCAATTCCCTCTCTGGCGGCATCCCAGGTAACTCCTCAGGGAATACGTCCACAAAATATCTCACCATCAGAAGGTTTTCTCCTAGGTTAAGGCTACAACCCATAACCTTCCCTCCAACCTTCTGTTTGGCCCCAGAATCCATTTACACAAAGCTAAACTCGTCCTGTTCAACTGCCTTTACCTTAAAATTCCTTTTAGCCTTGCACTAGAATAAAAATCTCGGTAGCACCGAGATCTATCAAAATACTAAGGGTCTGGTCAGCAACAATACCTGATGTCTCGAGCACAGCCGAATGGTGCTCTGCCTAGTGGTTATTCACCACTGCATGAATCCGATGGGCCTTGCCCAAATCTCCCATGGTAGTGGGTCCGACTGATCCATATTCTCTAGTCCTCTCCACTGGGCAGTCGCACTGGTAATGTGGCTCCCCTCATGTCCAACACCCTTTCTTCGATCCAATACTCCTGGTACCCAAAGTATACGCTGAAGACCCACTGGCCTAGAACCATGGTCTATTCTACTGAACATGCCTAAACTATTGCTGCTACGGTCGACACTGCTACTGGTGGTGTGGTCCTCGGTAAGGACTATGCTGCTGCGGTACTAGTTGCCGAGGTGTAGTGAAAGTGGATACTCTTTGGAAGCCAAAATACCTAGCTGGTGTCTGATGTTGCTGCACACCATATGATACCTTCCCTACTGGTCTTATTGGAGTCTTGCTCTGAACCCCATTGATAAGCTCCTCCTCTACTATGAGGGCCTTCTGAACGACCTCATGCAAGGTTTGAGGAATAAAAATCCTAACCTTTTCACAAATGCTGACATTAAGGAAAAACATGAACTTGTTGACCCTAAGTTTATCGGTATTCAGGTGTGGATCATACTGAAGCAACTCCATAAAACGTGCCTCGTACTCAAGCATCGTACGACCACCTTGTCACAAGGCGTTAAACTCGTTGAGCTAACACTCAATGAATTCCTCTGATAGATACCTCTCTTGGAACCATTCCTCGAATAGTTCCCATGACACTTCTTCGATGGCCATGTTCAAATGTGGCAAGAGTGTCTTCTGTCATAGAAGAGCTCTCCCCTTTAGTTGAAAGATTGCCCTACTGACCTTCATGTTGGAGGTCGTAATCATGAAGCGTGAAGAAAAATTCCTTGCTCTCTATCCATGCCTCGATGGATGAGCTATCTGTGACACTCATAGACTTGAGAACTTGTACCTCTCGAGTTCTCGTTGAATGCTAACGGTACTGGCAGGGCGCACTGTGGACCCACAGGGGTACAGGTGCCCTCGCCTCATCTCAATATAGATGGTGAAACATGGCCTCTGACATTCCCTGGAAGGACCTTGTTAGACCATCAACCCCCTTACAACAATCAAATCTAGACCAAGGATTTGTTCTTCCCCTTGGGGGTTAGACTTCAAGGGCACGGGCACTTCTAGAGGCATTGCACCTCCTTCCCGACAACACACTATGAACCTTTGTGGCGTCCTCTAATCAAGATCACTGCAAGGACACACTAAATTTTTAAATAGAACTAGGCTATTACTTAAGGGTTTACTGCAGTGGAAAACATGGTGATCCAAATGTCACAGGGTTTAACCCACTCTGATACCATATGTAACGAACCCATCATTACGACTACATGCGACACAACGCAAAAGAAATTTTTTATTTTTTATTTAAGTAGGATGACAACAAGGACAACAGTTAAACAACACAAGTTAACAACGAACACAATGCATGCATATTAGGAAACAAACAACAACGACTCAATATACTAGCACATCAGGAAATTGGATGAAACATGCGATAATCAATAGACAGATAAAATGAATACCTGCCTGACACAAGCAAGACAATTCTTGCAAGATAAAGGGCAACATCAACAACCTGACACATTGGCTTCGACGACCAATAACTAGTAACCTCTACGATGCGTAACCAATCACATTAAGGCATTACATAACCAAGTGCCGACATCAATTACAACTAACAATACACCCACATCGGGAAGCACAAGACTCTATCCAGGTTATCATTCGCATCTATCCATCAGGTCGCGCAATGATCCCCTCATCAGGAATCATGCCGTCACAAGGAGATAGGCGCGACAGTAACCATAGCGCAACACAATCTATCTAGATCAATAACCCAAGAAAATACAACGCACTAGGATACCAAAATAACTATCAGAACACAACAAGACTATATCCAATAACCCAATCAACAAGTCTACAAGACTCAAGGGAAATCTGACTACTACACAAGCATACATCACATGAAATTCATGGCTCAACAAATTCTAAGGAAAACACACCTCAATTAAAGGACGCAATTAGCCATCTATGAATTATTCCCTTTTGGTATCAACAATGAAATCACTATTTAACATTAATATTGATGTCTGTTAATGTTCATTGTCAACAATATACATTTATGCCTATCAATGGATCTATGTCTAACAATGGTAATGCAGTCTAAGTGTTAAAATATCTGTCTAATAATAGATAGCCATCTAGCATTGATATCACTATGTAATAGGTATATTGCTATCTATTAATAATGGTTGTCTAGCAATTATATTGTTGTCTATTAAATACATGATATCGCTAAGTTAAATGTATTATATTGCTGTCATTAAATATATGATATAGCATAATTAATATATGATCTTTCTATCATTTAAATATATGAAATCCCAGAGTTGAATATATGATATTGTTGTCATTTAAATATATGAAATCACAGAGTTAAATATATGATATTGTTGTCATTTAAATATATGAAATCACAGAGTTTAAATATAAGATATAGTGTTGAGTTAAATAACGACAAGGATCTATAACTAAGGAACAATAACATTCATAACCAGAATAGGCTATCTAAAAACAAAAATCGTTGCCTGGCCATGACATCGTTGTCCAACAATACTACGTTGTCTTAAATATATACAATCATAAAAACGTTGTCCGCAATCAAAATCTAACCAATAAAATCGATGCCTAGCAATAACGTTGTGTGAATACATGTAAAGGAGAATTTAAAACTCCACCAAAAATTGGATCTCTACCCAACAAAAATTGTTGTGTGAATACATTTAGAGGTGGATTCAAAACTCTACCAAAAATTGGATCTCTGCCCAAAAACATCGTTGTGTGAATACATTTAAAGTCGAATATAAAACTCTACCAAACAAATGGATCTCTGCCCAACAAAGTCGTGGTGTGAATATAGTAAGGGAGAATTTAAAACTCTACCAAAAAAATGGTTCTCTGCCCAACAAATTCATGGTGTGAATACAGTAAGGGTGAATTTAAAACTCTACCCAAAGAAATGGAAACTGCTGACTATGTATGTTGTCTAGCGTTGATACGCTGTCTAACAATTATGATAATGAAATCGCAGTCAATATATTAATGAAATCGTAGTCAATAATGATAATGAAATCATAGTCAATACTGATAATGAAATCGAAGTCAATATATTAATGAAATCATAGTCAATATATTAATTAAATCACATTCAAATATTATAATGAAATTGCAGTCAATATATTAATGAAATTGCAGTCAATATATTAATGAAATCGCAGTCAATACTGATAATGAAATCACAGTCAATATATTAATGAAATCATAGTCAATATATTAATGAAATCACAGTCAATAATGATAATGAAATCACAATCAATATATTAATGAAATCACAGCCAAAATACCAAACCAGGCACTATGATTCATCATTAAAATTGCAGAGGTGATACCAAACAAGTGTTGGGATTTATCAATAAAATTGCAGAGATTATACCAATCAAGCGCTAGGTAATATGCCAAGAAATCGCAAAGATAAATCGCAGAGATAATCAAACAAAAACAAAAAGACTATTCGATCAGAGATGAATCAAACAAAAACGCAAAAATACTTAAACACAAGAAGGTGTAAGAGTAATCATTCGGCAACGGATCAATAAAAAAAGCACAGATACTCATTCATAAGAAGGTACAAACATTAGAGATTAATCATAATAGAAAAACGCGAAGATAATTATGGGTTGATGTTGACATAGGGGCAGACCCAGGGTTCAACTCCAAGAGCACACCAACAAGCCCTAACTACTGGCCCTTTCAACAACACCTACGAGGCATATGCAGTCTCACCCGAAGTAGCTATGGGGGGTTGCAGGACACAAATGTCTACAACCAAGGGAATACAAAGTGGATCTGATACAAGAACAACACAACATACAGATATCAATTACCAACTTAGACCTACTTCGCACAACTATCTATCATATCTAACACAATAATGCAGTAGCAATATATTCATAAAAAAGAGAACAAAACATCAATCACACAAAGATGTACGTGGCTCACCCTCTCCCTAGGTCTACGCCCACATAAATGTTCTTATAATATATTAATATGAAAGCATATAGTTCTTATCTGCGTTCTTAGCTAGCAGATCTTCTCTCTTTCTCTTTGTCTTCCCTCCCTATGCACCTAGCTGCAGGGTTGATATTCACACCCAGCTGAAGATCTTAGAACAAAAAATTCCCTCACTCCTCAATGCTTCTCTCTCTCACTACATTAATCACTCATAACAAACTTGGAATGAACAATAACAACTATGACAATGACAACAACCCATCCCAGGTCCTCTTGACCTTTATTTATACATTAAAATAGCTCACCGACAACATTAGGACAAAACCTAAGTGTCAAAAACCTAGATACCAAAATCCTAGATGTCTGTAACCCTAGGTCAACTTGACCACGTTTTCAGGGCTTCGCCAGCTTGTCTTTCCTTCCTTCTCACACGATGCTCCAAAGCATCCAACGATGGCTTTTTCTTCTTGCTGAGTTGTCCACGATTTGTGTTCCTTGCTGATCTGTCATCCTCGATCTCCTCGTCCAATGACTTTCTTTCTCTTACTTCGCTTCGTATTTTCTTCTCTTCTTCTCACCTCGACCCAGTATCAGTCACTGTGTCTTCCACACAGTTCACATTCCATCTTTTCTTCTTTACTCTTCACTTACTTTCGTACCCAAGGGCCAATAGTTGATAACTGGGTGAAATTTATCCTTCACTTATTATCCATGCACATGAATGCAGGGCATTTGAATCTATAAGTCTTTAAACACCGAAGTGATGACCGTCGATTCATATCCTAGCTGACTTCTCAGGCATGGACAAATAACTTAAGGATAAGGGACAGAAGATAAAAAAATATTTTTTCTTTGTATTAATAAAAAAAAAGACATAGAGAATTCATTGCAATCAGAGGTTGGGTTCTCCGTGGGAAATTAGTTCAGAATACAGCGAACAAGGGGATTACAAATACCATAGGAAAGCAGGTGTAAGAAATATCATGGTAATGAAATCTTCAACTGAGCATAGAAAAATAACATGTGTAAATTAAATTTAATTGCAAGTAACAAATTTAACAGGCGTACCTTAGCCAAACACGAATTCTCCGAAGTTGTTGTCCCGCACACGCTCCGTCTAGCTCTCGCTTGCCAATCGATGTGACCTCATCGATACTTTCCAGCCAATGATAGGGGTACTCTTCTTCCCCCTGAGCCCCCCGAGCCGCAAAGGGGACAGACACACAATAACAAAGAATGCTACCACCCAACTCGCCTCGCAATGTCGAGCTACCACTCATTACCTGAGATGGGTATCCCAACTCCCACAAGAGAAAGTTTAGTCAAGATAAAATTTCAGCAGCGTAACATTACGCAAAAATATCAGGTCCATACTCCTCCTCCTCTATCCTTTTTATAGAGTTTTCAAGTAATTAGTTTCCCAAATTCTCATTAAATTCCTTTTTCATTTAATTAATTTCGAAAAACTTCGTCCGTACACATGTCGCCTGATCCCCTAGTTTCATGAGAAAATCAATTTTATTAATTAATTAAATATTCCTATTTCCCTCACCCACCTACAACATTCCTAAAAATGCTCCCCGGTGTCCCAAAATTCCCTTACACTTCTTAAATGACTTCTGCCTTACTTAATTTAATTCTTAGTTGATTTCATAATTAGAAAGTTCCAAAGGCAAGATTCCTTACTAAGTTAGACATTCAACTTTTCCCTTACATTTCCCCTTTTCTTTAAGTTTCCCTTTTTCTTTAAGTTTCCTATTTCTTTTAAGTTTCCCCCTTTTTCCTTTTTAACTAAAAAATCAATTTAGCACATGTAGATAAAACAACCCTTTTACCCTTTTTCCGTTTTGATTAAAAATTAATTTAGCAAGTGTAGATAAAACAACCATTTACCCTCTTTTCTTTTTAACTAAAAATTAATTTAGCAAATGTAGATAAAAACAACCATTTTACCCTTTTTTAAAAATTAAACCTCCATTATAATATTGACTTTAATAAATAGGTTTGAATTTATTACCCCCTTCTTGTTACATGTTTATTATTATTATTATTTTGACCACATGTTCTACTTAGACCTAGGTGTTAAATTCACTAGGGTAGGCAACATTTTTAAGGAAAAATTGTTTTTAACTTTACTTGACACATCATTCATTTTAAGGCTGACTAGGTTTATTCACTTACCAATTAAAATTGTGACTTTCCCTTCAGGACGCACTATGTTCTCCAAGGGGGCCACTCACATCTTTTATTTTTCCTTGCGTGACATGCCCTCCAAGACACACTACATGCTCAAAGGGTGCCACTCGTCTCTTTCCATTTTCTTTGCGTGATGTGCCCTTCAAGGCGCACTACATGCTCCAAGGGTGCCACTCACCTCTTTCCATTTTCTTTGTGTGATGTGCCCTTAAAGACTCACTACGTGCTGCAAGGGTGCCACTCGCCTCTTGACTGAATTTGGTAGACATCAAACCCCTGGAGTCAATACTTCGCCAGGTGATCTTGTGGGAAACTAAGGGCCTCTAAGGAATAATGCCCTTTCCTTATTGCACTCCCCTTAGAATCATCATGAGTGACTATTGTAAATTCTAACCTTGTACAATATCTACTGCAAACTGATATTCAGAAAAGAACAGAAAATATACAATGGCAAATACAAACATTACACAAAGATTTTTCACCTGGAAACCCAAACCGGGAAAACCAATATATATTATATTCATACATTGTGTTACATTGTTTACAATACAATATACATATAGGAGCCAACGAAATCCAAAACCCTAACCCAATGACCTGTATTAGTCCAAAACCCTAATTCCTTAACCGGAAATAGAAAACCATCGGCAAAAAACCATGTGCCAAAAAACCAGCTAATATCATGTGGTCCTGGAAATATGTCGTCCCGAAAACAAAATTTCGGGGGCGATGCCCCTGAACCCCCAAGCGGGGGCTCCACCCCCCTGCACCCCCCTCTAACCCCCCTGTGTTCCCGACGCAGGCGCTCAGACACTACTACTCGTGCAAAGAATATAACACATACCCAACATTCTCCCACTTGTTGTTTTCTTTGCACATAGGGGGTTATAGGGTTACATAGTCAATAATCTAGGGCAACAATGCCCATGGATCCTCTACACCAAGAGAACTTCTCAGTGCTCACAGATTTTGTTAATGAATCTGCAACATTCTTCAAAGTGTCCACCTTCATCAGTGATACTTTCTTTTCTTCAATCATGTCTCTTACAAATTGATATTGAACATCAATGTGCTTTGTCTTTGAATGATAAGCAGGGTTCTTTGCCAAGAAAATTGCACTCTGACTATCACACTCTATCCTTACAACTTCTTGTACCAACCCAATACCTGAACACAATCATTGTAACCATACTGCTTCCTTACTTGCATGAGTGGTTGCCATGTATTCAAATTCTGTAGTTGAAAGTGCCACTACAGCCTGTCTTTTGCTCATCCAACTTATTGCTCCTCCAAACAGGTTAAACACATACCCACTTGTAGATCTCCTATGATCCAAATCTCTAGCCCAGTCTACATCCACAAAGCCATGTATATCGACCATTCTGTCCAATCCAGGTCTTCCTTCATAGCACAATCCATAGCTAGCAGTGCCATGTAAATACCTGAAAACCCTTTTTACTGTTGTCAAATTCTCCTTCCCTGGTTTTGACATATACCTGCTCAAAACTCCCACTGCATGTGCAATGTCCGGTCTAGTATAGACCATTGCATACATCAAACTGCCAACTGCACTTGCATATGGAACATGAGACATGTCCTCCTCTTCTTCATGTG
>ML807182.1:171205-182530 GCA_009831015.1 Picea engelmannii
CATCCTGCAAGTTCCCTTTTCAAAAATTGTTTTTACCCCAACATCTTCCATTTTGCTTACAAAAATCAAATTTCTGGCCATACCTGGGATGTGTAGAACACCAGACAGTGTTCTAATCCTTCCATCTATGAGTCTCAACTTGACCCTTCCTTTTCCTATGATTCTAGTTGTCGAATCATTACCGAGGAAAACATTACCTCCATCATACTTTTCATATTCGCAGAACCACTCCCTATGGGGAGTCATATGACTCCCCATAGGGAGTGGGCATTGAGCATATGCATAGTGCCCTTGATATTAAGAAAATTCTAACATTGTACAATATCTACTACAAACTGATATTAAGAAAAGAACAGAAAAGATACAATGGCAAATACAAACATTACACAGAGATTTTTCACCTGGAAACCCAAACTGGGAAAACCAACATATATTATATTCATACATTGTGTTACATTGTTTACAATACAATATACATATAGGAGCCAACGACATCCAAAACCCTAACCCAATGATCTGGATTAGTACAAAACCCTAATTCCTTAACCGGAAATAGAAAACCATCGACAAAAAACCATGTGCCGAAAAACCACCTAATATCATGTGGTCTCGGAAATATGTCATCCCGAAAAAAAAATTCAGGGGCGATGCCCCTGAACCCTCGTGTGGGGGGCTATGCCCCCCTGCACCCCCTGAGGGGGGGCCTAGCAGCCCCCCCTCTAACCCCCCTATGTGCCCGATGCAGGCGCTCAGACACTACTACTCGTGTAAAGAATATAACACATACCCAACAACTATCACAGTCTTCCCTCATTGCATCGTGGGTCTTCTCGAACTAGGTAATCATTAACCTATAGTTCGAGCCACGACGAGAGTGCTAGTAGGCTGTGGTAGGGTTGCCGCCACACCTCTCCCTCAATGTCTCTGGTTGTCCTACATGACCCCTCTACTCTAAATGTGAGTCTGGTCGGAAAGCTATCTTCAACCTGCATCCATCAATGAATCATGTCAGAAATAACAATCAATAATCATAACATATAATCATATGTACATATGTCATATCAACAACATTCTAACCCAAGAATCCACTCCCTGACATGATTTGGAGTCCAAGGGGATTCATCGATGCCTCTACATCCTTAATTTCCAAAGTCCTGCACACTCATGAGAACCCAACCAATAGTACATGTCTATGTAAATACAACAAACTAACATATCATCGAATCCATAATATCTCATAATCATAATCACAACGACCAATAGTATAATAACCTAGTTCACTTGCAAGAAAGGGTCCTCAAATAATAATTTTTCTCATTGCGCGAAAGATCAGGATGTTACAAGAAGCAATTAATTAAAGTAAGTGTTAATTACAGGATGACTAATTGCTTCGTGAAATTCAGCCTTCGGGAGATGTTTATCATCCCTTATTCAAAACCCCTGAATGTCGAAGCGCCAAAATACTTATGTTCGCTAATCATGATCATTAAATGTATATTAAACTTGATTAGGGTGAAAGATTTGAAAAAAGCTCGTTGTCATTGAATAATAAATTTGACATATTTAACATGATTACCCTGTCATTCGAATTAATGAATAATTAAATAAAAAATTGATTAGTGTTTTATGTTTTTAATTTAATAAAAGTTTTTGAACTTCATATCATTTCTCCATTCACATACACAAATTTCACCTCAGTATTTGTATTCATAATTTTTTTTTTCTACGGGGGTTGATATTGAAAAACATAAAATTATGGCACTGCGTAAAGCAAAAAGAAAACAAGATCCCTCTGTACAAGAGCCAAACCCAAATTCAAATATTTACTTAGACACTACCACTCACCTAACATACAACATTAAATCATGGAAGCAGGTTTATGAAATTATAGAATATGAAAACTCCCTCCCTTCTCATGATTCAAGCGAGGGTGAAGATGCATCAACTGTAAATAAGCTTAAGGAGGTGGTCAAGTCACAACTTCACAAAGTTGCGGCAAGGCCAAAATTGTTTCCATATACAGATGTGATACGTTGGGCCCTAGACCATGTAGATATTCTGACCAGAACCATCTATAGCCATCAGAAGGCTATTGTCGGCTCATTCTGACCCGAGGACCTCCAAGTAATGTATAAATTAACTTGCAATCCTAAATATGTTTATAATGCACCATTTGTGATGAAATTTGATAATGATGAATGTACAAGTTATAGAAGAATTGTCCATGATATAGTGAAAACTTGGTGGGGAAATGAAAATAAATTCAAAGAGGATAGTCATGGAATATACACTACATCCTCTTTTGATGCACAAATTATGTACGTTCCTATGATTGTTTGTAGAATGTTTTGAAAGAAAATCCCTACACATTTCACTATAGAGTGGGTTCCTATAATTCATGAAGTAACATAGGGTTTCACTTTTGATTGGGGAAAGCTGCTATCAAATAATTTGGTCAAATAAATACATGGTTATACAACCCAGAAATCTAAAGGAGAGCATGTTCCATTTTATATGTCTACATATATTATGGATGAAATATGTTTCAAAACCCCATTTCCTCTAATGAATTGGAGTTGGACCCCAACTGTCACTGAGACAATACATATTTATCATTCTAAATTATGGGAAGAAAATGCAAAGGATTGTTTTTATGATATTTTTCACAACATTGTTATTCCAATCCATGAATCCATTTGCGGTCATCCTCCTCCCAGAATTTTTGAGCAAATAATGGGGAATCTGGGTGCTATTGCAGATTGTTACATTGAAGAAAGTTTTTCTTATACCATAGTTTTTGGTTGTTTTTCATATCCATGTGCTCTGCCTAGATTTCTACCAGAGAAACTTGTTTGTAGAGAAGTATCCTATTAGACAGTTTTTGTGGGTATCACCAAAGAACTAAACACTGCACAAGTTGGTGTATTTTTAATATCATATTTTAGACATGTTAAGGTTGAAGCTTCAACCTTAGATGATATTACATTATCTACCATTGAATTCAAGAAGAATGATCCACATAGAGTGATAGAAAATAATTTGGCCCAATTTAACATGAAGAAATACTTCCATGAAGATTCGCCTTACGTTGAAGTTTTAAGAGGAGCCAGATCATATGATGAAGTTATATCCATGTTTCAGAGTCTTCCTGAAGAGGAATAATCAATCTTTCTTAGTTTCCAAAAACATAGAAGGAGTGGTTTACCCAAGATATTGCAAGTACAACAAAGTATTAATCCAAGTTCATATGTGACACCATCATCAAACCCCAAACAACATGACTTTCTTGAGGTAAAAAACACAGAAGTTGAAAATATGCCAAAGATATTGTCTAAGAACACAACATTTACAGAGATAGTCATATGAGGTAAAAACGATGAAGAATCATTAGCATTGTTTGAAGATTTAATGAAACATGGTCATACTTTTCCTCATTTGTTTTCAAACACTGAAAATCACGTGAAAGATGTCACAATTAAAGGGGAATATATTGTACTTGTAATTCTCATCCCATCTTTAACTCCCCTCGAAACAGGTTCTAATTTTATTGGTTCATAGGTAATCAATGTAGATGATATGACACCTATTGAACCAGAATAGATTCCTTCATCGATTTTATTCTTCCACAAGAAAAGGAAAGCTATCATACGGAGAGAAGTTCAACAAAAAGGATGAGTTGTTACTAAAAGGAAAAGAATGGTATATGATGGACACAGACATAATGACCCTGAATTTGCAAAGCAAGTAGTAGATTCACTTGGGGCATTTGCAACATCCAATTTATGGTCAGTAGATAAATTGAGAGAGCAGCTTGACCAGAAGAATATTTTGATTGAGAATTTGAAAAATGATTTGAGACAGGCATAAGTCATTGTTAGGGAGAAAATTAATTCTGAACTAAGTCAGGTCAAACAAGGTTTTGAGCAGCAGATCAAACAATTAGAGGAGAAATTGAACGTAAGTTTTCAAGATCAACACTTGATTAAGAACATGATTTTCAAGAGAGATGCATTCATAAGTCAATTTCAAGCCCAAATAACTACAATTGAAAGCACATTAATTGAAATTTCTCCCTTTAAGGAATAAGCTTAGGAAATCAATGAGGGCTTGCAGATAGTTCAACAAATTTTTTATGAAAATTTGGATATTATCCAAAAGCATTATCATGTAATAAATAATTCATTGCAGATTATTGATGAAAAAGAGAAAGCATCTATTATTTCTAGATCGAAATTTCAAGAACTTATAGTGTGGAGGAAAAATCTCAATATACCAGGATTTGTTCCTTTTTCAAAAATTGAGGAGCTAAAAGGAGAAATGGCATTTAAAAGCATGTGAAAAAAATCTTGAAGAAAATAAAAGATTAGCTAAAGAGGAAAATAATTCTTTCCTTAATGTTCTTTAGTTTTGGATGTAGAGATGGAAGAAATTGATATCGGTAATATTCATGCTTATATTGGGCAAGTCGATATTGAAAAGAGAAGAAAATATGAAGAAGAATAGGGAGGGATTGAAAAATGATATATCAAAAGTCAATAATGTTAACTTGCAAGTGATGCAGGAGCATCATCTCACGTCAGCCAACAAGCCACGTCAGCGCATGCATTCAAAGCTGAAGAGAGGCGCAGTCCTCATCTTCCATTTTGAATTTGAATGTAATTTAATGTTTAGGCTGTTGAGCCATGAGGCCGTGCTTTGCACATGCGTAGAAGTAGGTAGGCCTTAAATGTTTGAAGGTTGAGATCTAGATCCAATTTGTGGACTAGACATCCCATTCAATGTAATTGAATAGGGTAGGTAGATTGGAGGGAAGAGCTCTAAGAGCCCCTCTTGTAAAAGATCAATTTTGATCTCATTTTGAGTTAGTTGTAGTAGTTAGAGATGCATAAGAGAGATTGGGTGTGCGAGAGAAGGAGTCGAGACCTTATTACAGGCCGTGCTTAGGAACACTTTGTACAAAACAGGCATTTGCCATTTTAATATAAACAACAGTTTTTCCTGCATATTACTGTGTTGTGTGTGGATGCTTTCATTATGCTCATTTTATGCTGTAGATGTATGTTAGGCATTTGCAGGAGTTCTTGATTTTCAGGTTTGAGAAGGTATTTGAGGCTTCACACCAGGAGGGTGTGACAGAATGTTGTGGGTTCTGATAGCCGTGCACAGAGGATGCATTCCTGAATCTGTGGATTCAGACAAAGACGTGTTGCGGCACAAGAACTGAAGTCAACAACTCGAAGAAGGCCATGGGGTTTCTGAATACCTCAGGAGGCGAGACTGTATATGAGATCACAGTCGTAGACATAACTTATGTTGTGAGTTCTGTAAGAGCTTTGCCAAGTGGGCATTGAGCATATGCATAGTGATGCACATGGGAACTCTGCTGTGAGTTCGTAAGAAGCAAGAATCATAGATGATTATTGATACTCTGTTAGGTGGGCATGGAGTAAGTGCCAGAGTGCACGAAAGGGATTCTCTTGAGTTCAGAAGAAGGTGGAATATCTAAGGAGTTCCGTAAGAGGCTCTACCAAGTGGGCATTGAGAATATTCATAGGGTTATTGGATACCCAGAGAGGCTCAACAACAGGTTGCTTGAGTAGAAGGATAGCCAGGAGGGCATCCAAGTTCTCCATCTGCTGGAGAAGGAAGAAGGATAAATTCCCTTAGGGGTCTGAGTAATTGAGAAGCTCAAGAGGAATAACACTTTGCGTGCAGAGACTCTGCAGAGGCGTAGAAGTCAGAACCCTTCAAGGATTAGGGAGTGAAAGCTCAGGAGGAGTAGTGCTTTAAGCGCACGAAGCCATAGCTGCAAGGAGTGTAGAGGTCGAAGAACTCTTGGGAAGAGTTCAAAGTTTTCTAAAGCTCAGGAGCAACCATGTTTTCATACACGCAGGAGAGGATTCTAGGCATGGAGCTCACAGAGGAAAGAAATAAAGGTTGAGGCCTTAGACAGTTGGAATTCTTCCAAGTGTTGGAAGAAAAGCGCCAGAGCTCAGAAGGAGAAACAACTCCCGTCGGATTAAGCCGAGAAGATCTAGACCGTTGAAGGATTTCGTGTCCAAGAGGCAGTACAGGAAGAGCGCACAGGGGATATGATCTGAGCCGTCAGATCTTGAGCAAAGAACCCGACATCCGTTGGATCTATTGAGAGTTTCTCGAGGTTTAAAACCTCACGCGAAGAGTAGTGAAAGGTGAAGTCCCGAAGGGGGGTGATATCGGGATATTAGCATTCGGGAGTTCAAGGGTCCGGAGGATGAGAGTCCAGGCATTCAACATCCGAAGTCTTGAAAAGGTGAAATAGATCTGAGCCTTCTGATTGGAAGGACATGTGTCACGAGATCGATCATATCGGGGTTTCACGGGTTGAGGAGCTGAAGGCCTAGTGTCCAGATTCATGAAGTCACGAAGTCCGAAACTCCGAAAAAGGTGGGAAGTTTCGTGTGGGACTCACATTGATGATGTGTCAAAAATTCAAATTTCGGCATATCAGAGGGTAAGGGGTCAAGGATTTCATCCCGAAAGTCTTGAAGCAGCGAGTAGCGAAATCGTGAGAAAATCACAGTCGTCCGTTAGGAGGAGGACAGGTGGCAGAGATCTAGGGATCTCGCGAACTCGGAGGTTCGCCAGGTGAGAGCCAAAGGCTTGGGTACTCCAAGTTGCGAGAAGAGAACTCACAAAGTGCTGAGGTTGCACACGATGGACACATGGCAGAACCACACAGTGGGCCCAGGAAATAAACAACCGGACACATGTCACACATTTATAGGAGTCAATGCCTCATTGACCTCTCGCATCTCAAGGACTCGGGAGAAAAGTGAAAAAAGGTTAGAGCCTTTGACTCACGAATTCGCGAGTAGCGAGAAGAGAGGAGAAAAGTCAAATCTTGCCTCTCGGGGGTTCGGGAAAGAAGGTTCAAAGGTTGGACCTTTGAAATCGCGAAGGCATGAGAGGCGAGAAGTGCTAGCGCTTATCCTAGCCGGTGGTCGCATAAGGAGGGCACTGACGAAAGAAGGGGCTATAACCACTTAGTTATCTTGGGTGTCGCAGATTTGGAGAGGAAGAGTCGGGAGCCATGACTCGCGAACTTGCAAGGTTGCGAGTTGCCGAAAAGGACCCGTGGATCAATAATTTTGCAGATTCCAGTGGGAATCAAAAGAGTCGATCCAGCTCAAGGGCATATAGAACGATCCTGTGAGCGGACGTAGAGTGCGTCTGCACCAAGTTGTATCAGAGCGAGAAATTTGTTTGTATATTTCAAGCATAGGGAGAAGAAAGAAGACAGAGTACTGAAACTCTGTGGTGATTGTTCGCGGGTAGGAAACAATCGAGAAGACAATCAACAAGACTGTAGGAAGAGGCCGAAGAACTCATATTTGTAGGAGTGATAACAAATTTTCCAGGAGGGCAGAGAGACAACAACATGGCTATTGAAGGCCATAGGTATGCTGGAAGGAAGAACCAGGAGATGGTGAGTAAAGAAGACATAGATGAAGAGCTCGCTGATATAAGGGCATAGATAGAAAAGCTTGCATTGTGGATGCAACAGAACGCGAGGATGGATGAACTTGCATTGGAGATACAACAGAAAGCCAAGTCGAGATGGGTATATGAATGGCCCATGAGGAAGGAAAAATCAAAATGGCCAGTCAAGGAGTTGATGGCTAGAAGACAACGTAGGCTATTGAGAGGATGGCCGAGGTATGCGAAAAACCTCAACAAACCAGAAAAAAGGGTTCAGATATGTAAACTAGAGATTGGGAGAAATCTCAGTGAAATGGGATTAGCTAAAGATCTCAAAAACTACCAAGAGGGAAGAGAAGAAATTTCTGATTGCCAGGTGGACAAAGAGTTGATATCAGCTAAGGATCTCATAGACTGTCATGAGGACAGCTAGGTAATTTCATATTGCCAGGAGGGAAATGAATTGAGATCGCTGTGGGATCTCATAGACTGCCAGGAGGGCAACAGAAAGTTTCAAATTTTCCAGGTGGGCATGGGAACAGAGATGGGACTGTCTGAAATTCTCATGCACTCAGAAGTGAGTTCAATTTAGCCTAAGGTGCCGATGAACATGGGATCAGTTGATCTCATAGACTTCCAGGAGGGCAGCAGGAAAATCCCATATTGCCAGGTGGGAAGGGATGAGCAGAAGAGACTATATGAGGGTCTCACAAACTCAGGGACGAGTTTGGATAAGCCAGATCAACTGACAGAAGAGGAGGAAGATTAGAGTAGCAATCTAATGATTGGGGGAATTCAGGTATTCCTACCATTTTCCCAAGAGGAGGTAGAAGTCTATGTTGTAGATGTTGAGGCAACAACAACAAAAGCATGACAACCTGCTGAGACTGTCAGAGAAGCATTGGAGCAGATATCTGAAGCTGCCCAAGCAGAAGAAGAAGAAGAGAATGAGAATTCTGAGGAGTGTCTCAATTCTTTCATCCGGGAAGCTGAAGAAGCTACAACACTGAAGCTGGCAGTAGACGAAGCCGAAGAGAAGACAGGTAGATTAATCACTCCATGGGAGATGGAGCTGGAGATGTTGGAGGATTGGTTGAACAATCCAGAGCCAACAAGAGGACTAACAGAAGAAAATTTGTCAGAAAAGGTGACTGAACAACAGGTCAGTTGAGGGAAGACTGCAGAGATGGAATTTGCAGCAGTGTGGCAAGTTAAGGCCACGGAAGATGAGGCAGATGGCATGGGAGATCATGATGATCTGCCCAATTACAAAAAAAATTTACAGCTGAGGAGACTGCAAGAACAGAGCCAACCACTGGAGCAGCTAGACGAAGAGATCGAGGAGATCAGAAGGCTAATGATAGAGTCATCAAAGACTGCCAGTAGGGAGGCATTGGGCAGAAGAAAGGAAGTAGCAGAAGAAGCAGTAACAGCAACAACAACGAGGGAATAGAGCGAGGAGAAAACTCCATGAATTTGTTTGGGATCCAGGAGGATTTCGACAGCTGAGGGTGGAAGCTCATGAGAAGGAGCTCATGAATTTTGCAGCTGAGGAGTATGATGCAGGAGCATCATCTCATGTCAGCCAGCTAGCTAGCCAGCCACGTCATCACGTGCATTCAAAGCTGAAGAGAGGCCCAGTCCTTGCCTTCCATTTTGAATTTGAATGTAATTTAATGTTTAGGCTGTTGAGCCATGAGGCCGTGATTTTCACAGGCATAGAAGTAGGTAGGCCTTAAATGTTTGAAGGATGAGATCTAGATCCAATTTGTGGACTAGACAACCCATTCAATGTAATTGAATACGGAGTATTAGAGCCATCCAATTGGAAGGATACGTGTCACGAGATTGACCATATCGAGGTTTCATGGGTTGAGGAGCTGAAGGCCTAGCATCCAAATTCGCAAAGTCGCAAAGTATGAAACTCTGAAAAAGGTGGGAAGTTCCGTGTGGGACCCGCATTGATGACGTGTTGAAAATTCGCATTTCGACATATTTGAGGGTAAGGGGTCGAGGTTTTCGTCCCGAAAGTCCCGAAGCGGCGAGTAGCGAAATCACGAGAAAATCATAGCCGTCCATTAGGAGGAGGACAGGTGGCAGAGATCTAGGGATCTCGTGAACTCGGAGGTTCGTCGGGTGAGAGCCAAAGGCTTGGGTACTCCAAGTTGCGAGAAGTGAAGTCGCGAAGTGCTGAGGTTGCACACGAGGGACATGTGGAAAAACCACAAAGTGGGCCCGGGAAATAAACAACTGGACACACGTCACACATTTGGAGGAGTCAATGCCCCGTTGACCTCTCGTGTCTCGGGGACTCGAGAGAAAAGTGAACGAAGGTTCAAGCCTTCGACTCGCGAAGTCACAAGTAGCGAGAAGAGAGGAGAAAAGTCAAATCTTGTCTCTCGGGAGTTCAGGAAAGAAGGTTCAAAGGTTGGACCTTTGAACTTGCGAAGGCGCAAGAGGCGAGAGGTGCTAGCGCTTAGCCTAGCCGGTGGTCACACAAGGAGGGCGTTGATGAAAGAAAGGGCTATAACCAGTTCATGATCTTGGGTATCGCGGATTTGGAGAGGAAGAGTTGGGAGCCACAACTCGCGAACTTGCGAGGCTGCGAGTTGCTGAAAAGGACCTGTGGATCGATAATTTTGCAGATTCCAGTGCGAATCAAAAGAGCCGATCCAGCTCAAGGGCATATAGAACGATCCTGTGAGAGGACGTAGAGTGCGTCTGCACCAAGTGGTATCAGAGCAAGAACTCTGTTTGTATATTTCAAGTAGAGGGAGAAGGAAGAAGACAAAAGAAGACAAAGTACTGAAACTCTGTGGTGATTGTTCGCAGGTAGGAAGCAATCGAGAAGATAGTTAGCAAGACTATAGGAAGAGGCCGAAGCACTCATATTTGCAGGAGTGACAACAGATTTTCCAGGAGGGCAGAGTGACAACAACATGGCTATTGAAGGTCGTAGGTATGCTGGAAGGAAGAACTAGGAGCTAGTGAGTAAATAAGACATAGATGAAGAGCTCGCTGATATAAGGGCGGAGATAGAAAATCTTGCATTGCGGATGCAAGAGAACACGAGGATGGATGAACTTGCATTGGAGATACAACAGAAAGCCAAATCGAGATGGGTATATGAATGGCCCATGAGGAAGGCAAAAAAAAAATGGCCAGCCAAGGAGTTGATGGCTAGAAGACAGTGTAGGTTGTTGAGAGGATGGCTGAGGTATGCGAAAAACCTCAACAGACCAGAAAAAAGGGTTTAGATATGTAAACCAAACACTGGGAGAAATCTCAGTGAAATGGGATTAGCTGAAGATCTCAAGAACTTCCAGGACGGAAGAGAAGAAATTTCTGATTGCCAGGTGGGCAGAGAGTTGAGATCAATTGAGGATCTCACAGACTTTCATGAGGATAGCCAGGGAATTTCATATTGCCAGGAGGGCAATGAATTGAGATCGTTGTGGGATCTCATAGACTGCTAGGAGGGAAACAAAAAGTTTCCAATTTGCCAGGTGGGCATGGGAACAGAGATGGGACTGTATGAAATTCTCATGGAATCAGAAGTGAGTTCAATTCAGCCCGAGGTGCCGATCAGGATGGGATCAGTTGATCTCATAAACTTCCAGAAGGGAAACAGGAAAATCCCATATTTCCAGGTGGGCAGGGATGAGCAGAAGAGACTATTTGAGGGTCTCACAAACTCAGGGATGAGTTTGGATAAGCCAGAGCAGCTGACAGAAGAGGAGGAATATTAGAGTAGCAGTCTAATGATTGGGGGAATTCAGGTATTCCTACCATTTTCCCAAGAGGAGGCATAAGTCTACGTTGCAGATGTTGAGGCAACAACAATAGAAGCATGACAGCCAGCTG
>ML807182.1:182590-201147 GCA_009831015.1 Picea engelmannii
GAGTGTATCAACGCTTTCAGCCAGGAAGATGAAGAAGCTACAACACTGAAGCTGGCAGCAGAAGAAGCCGAAGAGCAGGCAGGCAGATTAATCACTCCATGGTAGATAGAGCTGAAGATGTTGGAGGTTTGGCTAAACAATCCAGAGCTAGTAGGAGGACTAACAGAAGAACAGTTGTCAGAGAAGGTGACTGAACAACAGGTCAGTCGAGGGAAGACTGCAGAGATGGAATTTGCAGCAGTGTGGCAGGTTGAGGCCACAGAAGATGAAGTGGATGGCATGGGAGATCATGATGATCTGCCCAATTGCAGAAAATTTTTGCAGCTGAGGAGACTGCAAGAATAGAGCCAACCACTGGAGCAGCTGGACGAAGAGATCGAGGAGATCAGAAGGTTGATGATAGAGTTAGTAGAGACTTCTAGCAAGGAGGCGCTGGGCAGAAGAAAGGAAGTAGCAGAAGAAGAAACAACAACAGTGCAGTAGTAGCAATGGTGAGGGAATGGAGCAAGGAGACAGCTCCAGGAATTTGTTTGGGATCCAGGAGGATTTCCCCAGCTGAGGGTGGAAGCTCATGAGAAGGAGCTCAAGAATTTTGCAGTTGAGGAGTATGATGCAGGAGCATCATCTCACGTCATCCAACCAACCATCTAGCCACGTCAGTGTGTGCATTCAAAGTTGAAGAGAGGTGCAGTCCTCGTCTTCCATTTTGAATTTGAATGTAATTTAATGTTTAGGCTGTTGAGCCGTGAGGCCATGCTTTGCATAGGCGTAGAAGTAGGCAGGCCTTAAATGTTTGAAGGAAAAGATCTAGATCCGATTTTTGGACTAGACAGTCCATTCAATGTAATTGAATAGGGAGTATCAAAGCCATCCAATTGGAAGGGCACATGTTGCGAGATCGACCATATCGGGGTTTCACAGGTTGAGGAGCTGAAGGCCTAGCGTCCAGATTTGCAAAGTCGCAAAGTTTGAAACTCTGAAAAAGGCGGGAAGTTCCATGTGGGACCCGCGTTGATGACGTGTTGAAAATTCACATTTCGACATATCAGAGGGTAAGGGGTCGAGGCTTTCATCCCAAAATTCCCGAAGCGGCGAGTAGCGAAATCATGAGAAAATCATAGGTGTCTATTAAGAGGAGGACAGGTGGCAGAGATCTAGGGATCTCGCAAACTCGGAGGTTTGCCAAGTGAGAGCCAAAGGCTTGGGTACTCCAAGTTGTGAGAAGCGAAGTCACGAAGTGTCGAGGTTGCACACGAGGGACACGTGGTAGAACCACACAGTGGGCCCAGAAAATAAACAGCCGGACACATGTCACACATTTCGAGGAGTCAATGCCCCATTGACCTCTTGCGTCTCGGGGACTCAGGGAGAAAAGTGAATGAAGGTTCGAGCCTTCGACTCACGAAGTCACGAGCAGCGAGAAGAGAGGAGAAAAGTCAAATCTTGCCTCTCAGGGGTTCGGGAAAGAAGGTTCAAAGGTTGGACCTTTGAACTCGCGAAGGAGTGAGAGGCGAGAAGTGCTAGCGCTTAGCCTAGCCGATGGTCGCGCAAGGAGGGTGCTGACGAAAGAAAGGGCTATAACCACTTCACGATATCGGGTATCGCGGATTTGGAGAGGAAGAGTTAGTAGCCACGACTCGTGAACTCGCGAGGCTGCGAGTTGCCGAAAAGGACCCGTGGATCAATAATTTTGCAGATTCCGGTGGGAATCAAAAGAGCCGATCCGGCTCAAGGGCATATAGAATAATCTTGTGAGCGGACATAGAGTGCATCTGCACCAACAAGTCTTAAATGATCTTTTGGTAAAACAAATTTTATAATATCAAATCACCCAACAAAGGAATTTACCATTGGTGCATAAAAATGTTTTTACCTTTGAATTAAATTCCAATATAGAACCCCCCAGGTTCATCATTGCATTATTAGATTTTCATGCGCAATACAAGGATCGGAAAAATACAGTTGCATATACGAGAAAATAAATGAAAATTGAACTACCAACAAGCGAAGGATTTTCCAGAAGAAGGACAAATGTTCAAAATCTTTGTAATATCTAGTTAGTTTAGATTTTATTCTATTTTGAGAACTAGAAATCTGGAAAGTCTAACAAATTTTGGTTAAGACAATTTTGTATAAATAAACATATTAGAGATGTAATCAAGGATTCTTTTGGCCAAATGTAAAAAGAAAGACTTCTTAATACAAATTATACAGGAAAGGCAGAGATTCTACATTTCATTTCTTTGAGTTGTGTGATTTCTATGTGTTTCCACTTCATCATAATCCATTTTCTTCACTCTATGGTTCTTAAGGATTGGAGGATTACAATTCAGTAATGCATCTACCGTGGTCCATATAATTGGATGTCTGTTCAACTACAACTTTTCCTCTATTATTACTATAAGTAAAACAAGACCTTTATCTGTGTGGATCTCCTCATCTCAATTTATCTTTAAGACATACTCTTCATGTTTCTTTTATTACTAATAAGGCAAGTTTTATTAGCAATGGATACCTTACTTTGTTTTTCAATTTTGTTTACTACAATTCTACTTTTCATATCTTTAATATTGATAAAACTCAAAGGAAGAGATATTGCCTCTATGTTTTCTAAAATCATTAAGTTATTTGAAGTTTCATCTAAAACTGAAGGTATAAAAGAACTATAAAAACGAATCTTATAAATTTTGGATGCCTGACATTATTCTATGAGCCTAGATTAAATATCAAGAACAACATCTTTTTGGCGCCATTTTCGGGGACGTATTTGAAGGTTTCCATCTTCCTTGGGTGTTCGACAGATATTAGATCTATTTCTTGATGGTGAAAAGGAAATAGTAATCAAACTGGATGTAATCATTCACCCGATGACTCCACTATTATTCGATGTCACTGATGACTCAACTGGTATTCAAATGGACAAAGTTACAACAAAAATATCCATGATATAGTCAAAACCTGGTGGGAAAATGAAAATAAATTCAAATCAGATAGTCATGGCATATACTCTACAACCTCTTGTGATGCACACATTATGTATGTTTCTATGATGCTTTCTATAATGTTAAGAAATAAAATCCTTACACATTTCACTATAGAGTGGGTTCCTATAATTCATGAAGTAGCAGAGGGTTTCACTTTTGATTGGGGAAATCTGTTGTTAGATAGTCTGGTCAAACAAATACAGGGTTATACAACCGTGAAATCTAAAGGAGATCATTCTCCCTTTTATATATCTGCATATATTATGGATGCAATATGTTTCAGAACCCCATTTACTCTAATGAATTGGAGCTGGACCCCTACTGTCACTGAGCCAATACATATTTATCATTCTACATTATGGGAGGAAAATGAAAAGGATTGTTTTTATGAGATTTGTCACAACCTTGCTATTCCAATCCATGAAGCCATTTATGGTCATCCTCCTCCCAGAATGTTTGAACAAATAATGGGGAATCTGGATGTTATTGCAGACTGGTACATTGAAGAAAGTTTTTGGATGTTTTGAATTTCCACATGCTCTTCCCATATTTCTACTAGAAAAGATTGTTTGCAGAGAGGTATCCTATAAGACAGTTTCTACAGGTATCACCAAAGAACTGAAGGATGCACAAAAAAGAGTTTGGCCAACCTATCCTATACATGTTGGTGTATTTTCATTATCATATTTTGGACATGCTAAGGTTGAAGCTTTATCCTTAGAGGATATTACATTATATACCATTTAATTAAAGAAGCATGATCCACATAGAGTGGTAGAAAATCATTTGGACCAATTTAACATGAAGAAATACTTCTATGAAGATTCACCCTATGACAAAGTTTTCAAAGGAGCCACATCATATGATAAAGTTACATCCAGGTTTTAAAGTCTTCCTAAAGAAAAACAATAAGGTTTTCTTAGTTTCCATAAGCACAAAAGGAGTGGTTTACCAAATATCTTGCAATTACAAAAAAGTCTTAATCCAATTTCACATTTGACACCATCGTCAAACCCCAAGCAACATGAATTTACTTAGGTCAAAACCAAAGAAGTTGAAAATATGCCAGAGATATTGTCCAAGAACACAACATTTATAGGGATAGCCATACCAGGTAAAACTGATGAATAATCATTAGCATTGTTTGAATATTTCATGAAACATGGTCACACTTTTACTCATTTGTTTTCAAACATTGAAACTCCTATGAAAGATGTCACAATTCAAGGGGAATTTGTTACACTTGTAATTCCCATCCCATATTTAACTCTTGTAGAAACAAGTTATGATTTTCTTGGTTCATAGGTAATAAATGTAGATGATATGAAACCTATTGAACCATAAGAGATGCCTTCATCGGATTTATTCTTCAACATTAAAAGGAAATCTATCATATGAAGGGAAGTTCAAAAAAAGGAGGAGTAGTTACTAAAAGGAAAAGAGTGACCCTGAATTTGCAAAGCAAGTAGCAGATTCACTCGGGGCATTTGCAACAACCAAATTATGGTCAGTAGATAAATTGAGAGAGAATATTGACAAGAAGAATATTTTTATTGAGAAGGTGCAAAATGATTTTAGACAAACAAAATCCATTGTCAGGGAGAAAATCAATTCTGAACTAAGTCAGGTCAAACCGAGTTTTGAGTAGTAGATCAAAAAGTTAGAGTAGAAATTGAAGGTAAGTTTTCAAGATCAACACTTGAGTAAGAACATGATTTCCCATAGGGATACATTCATAAGTCAATTGCAAGACCGAATAACTACAATTGAAATCACAGTAATTGACATCTTTTCTTTTAAAAACAAGCTTCGAAAATCAATGAGGGATTGCAGATAGTTCAACAAAAATTTTATGAAAATTTGGATATTATAATTTTTTTATTATCAATAATTCATTGCAGATTATTGATGACAAAGAGAAATGATCTATAATTTCTAGATCCAAATTTTAGGAACTTATAGTGTGGAGGTAAAATCTCAATATACCAAGATTCATTCATTTTTCATTAAGCAACTAAAAGGAGAAATGACCTTAAAATTCTGGAAAAACAATATTCAAGAAAGTAAAATATTAGCTAAAGAGGAAAATAATGCATGTCTTAATTCTCTTTTAGATTTGGATGTAGAGATGGAAGAAATTGATATCGGTGATATTCATGCTTATATTGGGCAAGTCGAGATTGAAAAGAGAAAAGAAACTCTAAAGAAGAACATGGAGAGAATGCAACATTCTATATAACAAGTCAATCATGTTAACTTGCAAGTATTAAATGATATTCTGGTAAAACAAAGTTTACAATATTAGATCACCAAGCTGGTAGACAATAGGCTATTGTAGAAATTCAAAGGAATTTACCATTGGTGCATAAAAAGGTTTTTACCTTTGAATTAAATGCCAATATAGAACCCCGTAGGTTCTTCAATGAATTATTATATTTGCATGCACAATACAAGGATAAAAAAAATACAGATGCATCTATGAGAAAATAAAGGAAAAATGAACTACCAACAAGTGAAGGATTTTCCAGAAAAAGGAAAAATGTTCAAAATCTTTATAATATCTAGTTATGTTAGATTTTATTTGATTTTGAGAGCTAGAAATGTGGAAAGTCTAACCAATTTCGATTAAGACGATTTTGTATAAATAAACAGATTAGAGATGCAATCAAGGCTTCTTCTGTTCGAATGCAAAAATAGAGACTTCTTAATACAAATTATACAGGAAAGACAAAGATTCTACATTTCATTTCTTTGAGTTATGTGCTTTCTTTGTGTTTCTACTTCATTGTAATCCATTTTCTTCACTCTATGGTGCTTAAGGATTGAAGGATTACAATTTAGTAATACATCTATTGTGGTCCATATAATTGGATTTATGTTTAGCTACAACTTTTCCTCTGTTATTATTGTAAGTAAAATAAGACCTATATATGTGTGGATCTCCTCATCTCAATTCATGTTTAAGATATACTTTTCATGTTTCTTCTTTTTCTAATAAGGTAAGGTTTATTAGAATTGGATACCTTACTTTGTTTGTCAATTTTGTTTACTACAATTTTACTTTTTCATATCTTTAATATTGATAAAACTAAAAGGAAGAGATATTTACTATGTGTTTTCTAAATCATTAAGTTATTTGAAGTTCCATATCAAACTGAAGGTAGAAAAGCACTATAAAAACAAATCTTATAATTTTTGGATGACTAACATTATTCTACGAGCCTAGAATAAATCTCAGGAACAATAAGTATAATAGTGTAAATCCCATGCGTCTAATAGTGGTATCAGAGCCCTATTGTTCTTAGGGCCTATGGTAGTTGTCATAGAATTACTTAGGTGTTCCATTTCCTCTCATGTGCAGAAAACGTATCTTTGCATTCATGTAGTCTTTGAATATTCCTTGTGCCCATATGTGCTCTAGTCTGACCATTCTTCTGGTCACTCCTCAATCTATCCTCAACCTACATATTTGTCTCACCAAAAAAAAAATATTCCAATAGTATTCCATCATGCGTGAAATATATCTACTACGTTAGGATTTTTTGAGCAGACAATTTGTTGTCATATATTCAAAAAACATCCCTCTAGATTCTTCCTTCTCTGGTTGATTCCCTTTCTTCCCACCAATTTATCCTCGACACACATTATCCATACCTCACTAAATCCTATGTGAAACCTACATCCCTTTGAGTGTTCCATTTCTGCGCACCTCTCTTGCATCCATGGTTAACATGCCCTCAAGCTCACTCCTCCATCATACACTTGTAATAATTGGTTAACAAATCTGAATTATTCCATCCATTGACGACCCACATGAAACCCTACACCAGTCACTCTCACATGAAACCATACGCCAGTCACTCTCACTCAAATATGGTATAGATTTTAATGAAAGAAACTATGTGAGACATTCTCTAGCTTACAAACTTGTGAGGTGTGGATCATTGTAGCTATGTGAAGCCTTTCTCTCAGCTTACAAACATGAGAGAAAGTCCTTAAGAAGGGTTCATGGTTCCTTCTTGAGACAGAGCTAGGAATGCAGAGATGAACTCCTCCATGAAGAGAGTGAGAATAACTCCAGATGATTATCCAGCAGGAAAAGTGATCTGATGAGTTGGACGTGCGTGTGGCTGAGCACAAGGTGAACGTGTGAAATCCAAAAAGTGTTGGGCACATTGACATGTGAAAAGAAATGAAGATGATGTGATGGAATCCTATGAGCATTAGAGTTGATGAGAAAACTCCAGATGATTCTCCTGTGTGAGGTAGTGGGAATAGAGGTCTGTAGAGTGGACGTGCTTGTGGATGAGCACAGGTGAACGTATGCAGATCTGGTTCTTCTGTGTAATGCAGTGAGCCAGAGCTATGACATCCCTATGGATGTTCCCCTAGTGTGTGTATTGGATCCTTTTCTATATGTTGTTCAAGAGTTAGACTTCCTTGTAACCCTAATTTTTATGTAAAGGGTACAGGTCGGCCCCACCTTAATGTGACTAATAATAAATGTAAAAGATAATTTATATTGCTAATAATAATAATAATAATAATAATAATAATAATAATATATCATAAAGTGAATTAGAGAGGTTGACCCCGTTGAGCCAATATATGCCTTTGTTGATTGGCCAAAGTCTAATATAAGTAAGGCATGATTCCCCATTGTGGAATCATATCTTTCAAGTGATTTTGGAAATTTCAGCAAGTACACTTCTTTGGAAAAAGGTGCGCACCTCTCTTGGGCGCTAGAGTTCTAGGGTTTGAGCACCCTCTTGTGTGCTAGGTATTTCTTGGTGGTAAAGGTCTTTCTCTTGAATATTATAGCAAAAGATTTGGTTTGGTTTTCTTCCCTTTTTGAGAAGGGTTTCCCAGGATACATTTTTTGTTCTTGTGCATGGTGTTTCTTCTTGTGATCTTGGTTGCTGCAAAATTTATGGTTATGGTTAAAGTTAAAATGGAATGAAATTCATGCTTAACCTAATGATTATGAAAAATCAACAATAGATTGCCATCATTTGGATAAGTTTCTCATGCCAAGATTGTGCGGACTGGGGACCCTCAATCAGAACCGTCGAGCTAAAATCTACGCGACCATAACCAGATTGCAACCGTTCCATTCCAAGACTCCATTATTCTAGGATTGTTACTTCTTGGTATGTGATCTCAGAACCATTGGTGATATATAAGGTAAGTGAAGGAGACAACGCAACATCAAATCCTTCGATCTCTGTGGTATCAGAAATTTATCTATTTCTACGTGCGATGGTTCATTGGGTTATATTCTTAAAATATGAGGTTATGAAAGTTTTAAAGGGAACATATCTCTTTTAATTGTTTGGATATCTTGTTACACCAAAAGGCGTACACCTATTGACAATGGGCACATTTAATAGGTTTTTAGTGCTTATTCAATTTTGTATGGACAAGATTAAATATTGATGGAATATTCTTAGTCGTCCCAATAAATCAATGGTTGTTATTTCAACCACTAAATTCCTCACTATTATAAAGGCATCCATTTACATGTTTATTTTTTTACTTTTACTTGATCATATTTAAAATTTACTATGGTGGCTAGTTGATTGCCACATCTGAGTGAGTAACAAAGATTAAGGTTTTGTTATAGAGTGGAGAGATGTGAATGTGGAACGCAAACATTTAATATTTACCAATTTACCAGTATGAGTAATTCTAAAGATACAAAGAGGACTAGATTGGCAGGTTTGGTAATGTCGTTCCATGTGCAGTCGTGCATTTCATTTTATGGCCACGTTTCATTTTATGGAAACCTTTCGGCATTCACCAACCATGAGTTTGCGACTGTGCTAGTATATATATATATATATATGGATTCGTTTTCTCTCACTTCTCATCACACAATATCATGGAACATACACACAAGTAAGCGCTAGCAAGAATAATAAAAACCGACTATGCACTCCTCCTCAATGCTCATATGCAAAAATGATGATTCTTATTAATTAGTCTCTATAAATGAAGAAAATAGTCATCTGACTCTTGGTGGAAATTTTGTATACAATCATTTTGTATATTAAAGCATTATTTGCATGATGGAATGAGTGACCTCTTGGATTACATGCCCAACCATCTATTTCTCCTTTTTTCCATTGCAATATGAGCCTTGCTTCATGCACAGTGGGTTCATGGGAGTAGTTACTAGATATAGATATTTTCACTTAATATGTGTTCCCTAGAGACACTTTTCTTGATTGGGAGTGAGCCATATTTAAGTTGGTTGAAGGGAATATTTTCTTTTGAGGTGAAGCCCACGATTTTAGCTAAGTTGTTCCTCAATATTATCATGATATTAAATCAATTTTCTGTTGTGGGTCCCGTGGAATTTCAGATACCATGTTCCTATCTGATATGTTCTATGTATAAATGAGAAAATGTGAGCATTGGAGAATCAAAATGGATTACCTCTCATAATTTCATATATAGATGCCTATCCTACGAGAAGAGTCCAGAGAAATGGTTCCACCTATGCTAAAAGAAAACACTAGAGAAAAGTGCCAAATACATTTCTAAAATGAGGTACTTTTATTTCTTGAATATCTTTGTTGATTTTGCATTGTACAGAATAAATAGTAAGGATATGGTTAGTGGTATCCATCCATTTGTATAGGAAGGCATGGTACATCCATCCTGATTGGTTAAAGCACAAGAGTGGTTGTCAAAACCTAGAAGGTATTTGTGCACTCCTCTCCTATTGAAGTCGAATTGAATCAATTGAATGAAGTTGATTTGTTTTATCAAGATCTCTATTGGGGTGATTTATTCTTCGTCCTTTTGAATATTTCATTATGGTCTCATATTTTATATTTCCAAGTTGCAATGTAAACAGGTGCATTTTCGATAGAAGCCGACACCCCCCATTTGCTACTTGCATTTTTTAGTCTGCTTGTGAAAGGGTGGAGTTGCAATAAATCCTTGAGGCTTATTTTTGTCTTTAAAATGGCTTGAGTTGAGGAAACATTAGAGATACTGAACACTCTAATACTCTCCTCTATAGAGACTACAATCACCATTAACAAAAAAAATGTGTAGTCTCTTGTGACCAGCTTGAAAGTTTCGCAAGCTAACACAACACTGTTGCAAACCCATACTAGTATTCTTCACAATGCACTTGAGGAAATAATATTTGACAAAATTAGAAACCAGTCCTTGTTCGGAAACCTATTTTGAAAGATGACTAATATGTTGATGTTGATTCATACCAATAGCCAACATAAGAGAAACTCAGTGAGCCATCTTCAGATATGAATGTAGATGAAGTTCAACTTCCTCTTTCCAAGCGGATCATCATACCTTGGGAATAAATCAAGAAGAACAAGAATAGAACCAATATCGGTAATGAAAAGGATGTCACCTTTCATAATCTAGTTCAAACCAAACCAGTCTAGTCCCAGAGTGTTGGATTTCTTCAAGTTATTTCATTCTCACCTACTCTAGTTCAAGAGAAGATTTCAATATGCCAACATTGTCAGTGAGTTGGCCACATTGAATATTAGTGCTTTGATATTCATCCTTATGAGAATTGTGGACAACAAAATTATCCTTCAGATAAGTGTTTCAAATGAAAGAAAAATACAAGAGTAAAGAACCATTATGGGTGGATGGTTTATTGGCAATGGCCTTCAATAGTCAAGAAGATATGGCAGTCATACCGACGATCTCGCTCTCAAGTATTGACAAATATTTCAGTGGAAATTTTTTTGACTTCTCACCTTCTCTTTGACAGGGGGGAACAACATCAATGATTGAAATTTGAGCTTCAAGTTTTGAATCCATATCATTCAAGTAGTGACAAGCAAGCATGATTGGTTTGTGGTTTCCCTTAAACCACCACTTAGTAGAAGACCTTTAACTTCTACTATACAATGGTTTGTGGTTTCCCTTAAACCTCCACTTGGTATACAACTTTCAACTTCTTCCACATCATAGTTTATGGTCATATTTAAACCAACATTGAGATCACTTCCCATTATCATAATACATCAGCTTCAACTTCTAGCTAACTTAGGAAATGTTTCAGGAACCATTGAGCCTGGAGCATGGTTCCAGAGTTTGTGATCATCCTTAACCACTAGATTGGTTCATGGTCTTCCTTAAACCACCATCATCATTCGGTTTGTGGTCATCCAAAAACCACCATATTCAGAGAGTGCATTCAACGATCAACAATTGCAAACTTCCATATCTCATCTTTCGACTTTCAGATATCAACTCTCACCTTGGACTCATATGCACCCCTTGAAATTAAGGGGTGTTGGTATGTTGGAAACATAATCCTTTTGGGTTTCTAACTTCATGGAATGTGAAGAGTCAAGATTGTAATGGATGTTGAGAGTCCAAGAGAAGAATTAGAATATGAATCCAATGGTCAACATAATGTATATATACATGTATCATATCTCTAATAAAATTTTCTTCATGCATTATATAATATCGTGATTTTAATAGTTGTAAATATCGTGAGTCTAAAAAAAAGGATAGAATGGTGCATAATCCTAATAGATTTGTCAAATTATTATAGTCTAACAAATCCTATTGCTTGAACATTTTGCAAAGTTAAGGAAAAATATATCAAAACAAATTCAACAAGAAGGCTAGAGGCATGGAAGAATCACAAAGAACTTACAACCATGAGGTTGAAGTCAGGGGGTTGTGTGTGAGCATGGGTAATACAGGGACAAAATCCAATTGGCATGGAGAAGCAAAGGAACAAATTATGAATTTGGTGGAGACTATAAATATTTTGAAAAGAGATGTCCAAAGTTACAAAGTTGATAATGAGAGGCTTATGAAATCCAAGGAGTAGCAAGATGGATTCAACATCAAGTTGTTGTAGAGCTTGGATAGAATAGAGAATAAAATGGATAAGGAGGTAGAATCAAGAAAATCAAGGAGTCATAGAGATCATGCTAGACGAGGAGAATTTTAAGGTTCTGGTAGATGCCATCATCACTCACCAAGACACTCAGTTAAAAGAGAACACATCAATCAAAGCTTATCTCTTGTCAAAAGACATAAGAGGTGGTCAGGGGTAGATGAACTACAAGGAGAAATGGATAAGATCGAGCCTCATACCTTTGATGGCGATCACAAGAAATATGAGGATGCAAAGACTTGGGTGTTGGTCATGAGTAAGTACTATCAATTTCAAAATCATTCCTCACAAGAAGAAGGAATAATTTCCATCTACTAGCTCAAGGGAAAAACATCAATTTGTTGGGACCAATTTGTACAAGTGAAACACATTGATGAGAATAAGGTTACTTGGAAGGAGTTCAAAATGTACTTAACCAAGAATTATTATTATAGAAATATGAAGGAGTTCTTTGAATTAAAGCTTGGGAGTATGACCATGGATGAGTATGAAAGGAGATTCTTAGAGCTGCTAAAATATGTTGACTTCGTCATGGATGAACAAGTCAAGATTCAAGGGTACTTGAGTGGCCTACCATCAATTTTCAGTGATAAGATACAATATGATGATTCCAATACACTGGAGGAAACCATAAGGACATATGAATGACTTTATGATCAACATATAGGAAGATCAACTTTCCAAAAGGCTTGGGAAGATAAGAAAAAAAGAAATATGGAGCAGAGGAAGAAGGAGACCAAGCCACCATTCTTCAGAAATAATTCTCAGGGACAACTAAATTCCAAGGAGCCCAAAATTACAGAAACAATGTGGAAAATACTAAGGAAACAATCTACTAAATGTTGGGTTTGTGAAGGAGAGAATTGTTATAAATAATAGATGTGCTCATTTAACCATAGCCAATATAGAAATATTGACACCCAACCATAGGTCGAAGCCACCCCCGAGCACCATAACCTTGATAGAGAGAATAATTACGGAAGAAAACCCTATATCCAAAAGCTAATCAAGGTAGCGTACCACTCTCCAGAGCTAGCATACCAAGAAGAATGTCCAAACCATAACCAAGAGAAAGTCCAATGCTAAAATTGAAAATACTAGTTGCAGTAGTTGTAGCAACAACTACTCTCCAAACGTGTGCACTTACAAATGTTTTGCAGTTGTGAGCTGTGCGAGTCTAAATGAGCTTTGGAATCCTGTATTTATACTACTCTTCCTTAGCTGTTTGGGCCAACTTCTCTTTATGGAGGCTAAAAACTCAATATTAAATATTTTCTTTAGCCGATTTGTCTTCTAGGGTTATGTCCAATGCTTTATGGTTTCTTCTTGCTTCCCAAAATATTCTATTATTGTCAGGGTTACACGTGGAGGTTTAATACCTCCCTTAGCTACCATAATATCAACACTCCATCCTAGATAGGGATGTATTGAAAGAAATGGCATTGAGCACAAACATACCATCTGACCGGTAGCATCATCATAGCCACACAGGCTATCTCATGATTAAATCATGAGAACTATCATCACTATCAATATCATATGATAACATCAACTGCATCATCTCTTGAAACCATACTCCATCGGAGTAATCAAGCATGATGTTTAATAAGTCACTCAGTCCATAGAGTGATACAAGAACTATTCTTCTAATTCAGAAATATGTCCAGAATAATAATTGTTCTAATAGATGTCGGAAGCCACGCCATGGGCTATAAGGACTATTCTTCTAATCCAGACATTCATCCTAGAAGAATAATTGTCCTGGACCATTTTTCTCCTGGAGAATATCTTTCCACAAGCACACTGACTATCCATCTAGCTGGTAATCATTTCCAAAACTATTAATAGTCTTCATGGCAATCAGAACAATGAAATTAAATAGAACACAATTGTGTCTATCCATAGTAGTACACAACTACTATCTAGTGGTACACAAACACACCAAGTAGCACACGACTGATTAACTAGTGACAAATAGTCACAACCAGTGGAACACATCCACCATAGTGGCATACAACTTTTGTCCAGAGACATAAAATCTCCACAATAATCATATCATTTGATATCAACCTCCAGAAAGATATCCTGATACAAAATTAGTCATCTAGGCCATTATTCCACTCACATCTGTGAGATATGGAAGAGAATCTTCCCTCAGGAGGTAAAACATTAGCCATGGGCTATCTGGACTATTCTTCTCAAGCATAGAAGAATAATTGTCCCTAATTTTTGAGCCTGGACCATTCACCTAACTGGGCCATTCCTCCGACATTAATCATAGTGCAACCTGGAGAGAATGAATCTGACCTAGGGAATGCTTATACTTGATTTTTGAATCTGGACCATTCACCTAACTGGGCCATTCCTCTGGCACTAATCATCGTGAAACCTGGATAAAATGAGTCTTACCTAGAGAATGACTATTCAAACCATCTCCTAATGGAATTGACTGTCCTTCACCAACCTCTAAAACAAACCATTCTTCAAAACTGCTCACAACTGTGAACTTTGAAAGAATGACTGCCTGACGAGGTGGACCATTCTACTTGACCACTACTCAGAGTGACTTCCAAGAAGAATTAATGTCCTATACATGTCCCCCACACTGGCCACAATGGGAATCACTTTCTGTGGTACATCAACAATCTATCAGACCATTTTCATTACAAAAATGAATGTCCGATCTGGACCATTTTCCGAACTAGAAAATGCCCATCCGTCAGAAATATCAAACCAATTTCCAAACTGGAAAGGAATTGCTCATCCTAGACCATTTTTCAAACTGAAAAATGACTATCCATAAATCAATAACATATCAGTTCTCCCTCCCAAATTCATAGTAATCTCTTCCTTTTTCAATAAGGAATTCGTCTCCACAAGCCCCAACTTGTTTCTTGAGTACGCAAAATTTTCATCTTGGACAGAGGCTTTACCAAAATATCTTCTATCTTATCATTTATGGAGATGTATTGGAGAACCACTTCTCTTTTCAGGACTTCATCACAAAGAATATAATGCTTTATCTCAATGTACTTTGGTCTTTCATGGAACAATGGTTTTCTATGAAGGCTTCATATAACTCTGATCATTTCAATATATCATGGTCAAATTCAACACTTACATTTCCTGCTAGATCATGACATCGTGGAAAGGCTCAAACTAAAACATATC
The DNA here is from genome assembly GCA_009831015.1 of Picea engelmannii. Classification (NCBI taxonomy): domain Eukaryota; kingdom Viridiplantae; phylum Streptophyta; class Pinopsida; order Pinales; family Pinaceae; genus Picea; species Picea engelmannii. Next base: position 197,654 of record ML807182.1, read on the forward strand.
CAAGTAGCACTTCTTTTGTCATCATGAGAGTTTTCATGGATTAGCAATGCATCATCCCAGACTTCTGAGTAACTATTTTGATACACTACCTCTGTCATAGAAATTTTTCACCATGCTTCTGTTGTATATGAGATACTTTGCATCAAGTTGTTTTAATCCATATAAGGTCTTCTTATATCTACATACATGGGTCTCTTTCTGGTATAAGATTCTTTCTCACTTTCTTTATTCGGAAGAATAGTCTTTTACATGTAAATTCCAGTCCATGGATACTACAAGAGGTATACCTGGTTTACTAGAACAAGTTGTTTCCATAGTCTTCTCCCTCCTTTTGGAAGAAACTTTGAATCTTGCAATGCTTCCATTCATAAGTATTTTTCACATTTTCTTACATACATTGTTCTTTTTCATAACTTCCATTTCTTTTGCTTGATTGCTTCTTAGTGGGTTCAAACCAAGCTGGTAATCTTGTGATTCTCGGTATAATAATTGGTTGTTCATTCTTTTCTTTATTTCTTGGAATCTTCATGTTATTCCTCATGTCTCTCTTTAGCTCTTAGGTCCATGGGTTCTTCTCTATTACCTCAAGATTCCAACTTCTTCATTTCATCATAAAATCATGGATGTAGATGGAAAACCAAGGATACTTTAAGGATTATTTCCAAAGAAGACTTCTTCTAGAGTCAAACTGAACACGTGTTGATTATCATGGATACTACTTTCAATTGGAACATGGACAGATACTTCATAATCCTCAATGGATCATATCATTTAGTATTATCTCCCTCCTAATCCTTTCTTCATGCATGAATGCATGCTCTTCTTTTGGAATTCTATAATCAGATCCCTCCATCTAAGAGAGTCCATGTTTCTGTCTGCATCCTTATTTCCTTCTGCAAAGTGTCACACGTATTTTTCTATTTTCCTCTTGATTGATGACTTCTTTCAATTTTGAATTCTTTTGGGTATCTTCAAGTTTGATTCTAATTTCGACTTATCTGGTATTTTTTACTTATATAATAGCTTCCATAGGAATTGTTACCAAGGGTTGTCAACATACTTCATCTTTTCATGTGTATTTCTTGACTTGTAGTCATTGTGATATCAATCCTTATCTTGTTATTCTTCCATAGGTATTGTTTCACTTGAACATCTTATCTTATAAGAAATAGATATGCAAGATATGTACAGAAACTATGTAAACATGGTAGTACAAGAACTTTGAAGAATATTGTTACCTTGACTCACTACTACATAATGAAAAATTTGCGACAACCACTTGCAACGAAAGTACTCTTTCGTCGCAACATGTAAGACAAAAAGTTCATTTTTTCTAAATCCATCCCATATTCATCTCTATCTCGATGCATGTACTTTGAATAAATTAATATGGTCAATGTTTGTCGCAAGAGTGATGAATCTAGTTTGTTTAAATTAATATGGTCAATGTTCTTCGCAAGAGTGGCCACTGATCTAACGTTAAAATTGACCGTTAAAAATGACAAATAAATAGGTAAAAAAAAGAAATATTTTTAGGTCACGATCGTCGCAATTCCAACGATGGTGACTTAAAATTGGACTATAAATATTTGATGATTTAAATATGTTGCGAAAATATTGCTATAACAACGATGGTTCCGAAAGGGAATTTTTGTGCGGAAGAATGTCGCAAAATGTTGTGAGAGGTGGGGAAAAAAGTAAAGCAGGTGAAAAGGGTGATGGTAGATGTTATTGCCCTTGTAAAAAATGTTGCCTCAGATGTCCTGTAAGAATTTTAATAGCAACAACTACAAAATATTGTAGGAAATATGGGCACATTGATGGCAGATCGAATGAATATCGTCCCATGGTAATTAACTATATATTCATTATCTTTTTTTATTTTTTCAATTTTATATAAAATTATATATATATGTATATATATTGTTTGAATGTTTGTTATAGTATACACCAATTTTGCATGATTGTTTGTAATTATAAAGTTAGAGTTTCCCTCTAACTTTCCGTAGAATATTACACCAAGTATTAGTAGAAATGATGTTGTACAAGCTGAGGAACATCATCATTACCAAGAAAATGAGGTTATCATGGAAGAAGATGATGGGACAAATCAAGTTAATGATCCCATGGAAGAAGATGATGGGACAAATCAAATTATCCATGATTTTTTTTCACAACCAGATGAGGATGGGGAAAATGTTGGTATTTATGATGAACCTCTATTAGAAAAGACAAACAAACGACTTTATGAAGGATCAAGAGAAAATATTCTCTCCGCTACATTGTTGTTGGTGAACTTAAAGGTTATGAATAATTTGTCGAACACTTGTATGACATAGATACTAAGGTATGTAATATGCTTCATCTCATATTATACATAAATGTTGTTTTTTTCTATTATTTTTTAGTGTTAATTAATTTGTAAAATAAGAATGCAATTCTTACCATTAATATTCTTACATTAACTAGTTATTTGTTATGTTGTAGATTGTTAGGTGAATTTTTGTTACCATTGTCAAATATTTTACCTCACACATATAGAGGTTTGCATGCCATTATGAAAGACATTGGAATGGATTATCAAACTATAGATGCATATCCTAATGGCCATATTATATATGATGGACAACATGCTTCAAAAATAGAATGTCCTCAATGTCTTATCAGTAGATATCGAACCGATCAAGTAACAAAAAGGGTGCCTCGAAAGGTTCTTCGTCATATTCCCATAATTCCACGTTTACAGCGATTGATCAGGTGTGAAAGCATAGCGCAATTTATGGATTACCATGAACGTAACAGAAGTGGAGATGGTGTTCTTTGAATGCCTGTCGATGGTTTTTCATTTAGGGAAATTGAGGAAAAATGGGCATATTTCAAAGATGAACCTCGTAATGTTAGGCTTTCATTGGCAGTTGATGGTGTTAATCCAGTAAGAGAGATTAGGTCTATTTACTCAGTGTGGCCTATTTTTGTTATCAACAATAACATTCCTCATTGGATGTCAATAAAGAGGGAGCACATAATGTTGACAATGATTATTCCAGGTATTTGTTTACATTAATTTTTTGAATTTAACATTTTCATTTGTTTCAATTTTTGCATAATATCTTTTGTTTATTTATTTAATTATATATATTACATGATATCATTCCTATAGTAATTTTGTGTAATTTCAAACAATTAGGTGAGTACTAGGTTAAAGATATGAATGTATATATCGAGCCTCTTATCAACGAGATACTAAATTTATGGGTTGGCATCACAATGTATGACATATGTAAACCAATCGGGGAGAAGAAATTTAAATTCCGTGGAATACTTTTATGGACAATTCAAGATGCCCCTAGAATAACACATTTTTGTGGTATGTAGCATTCTAATATTGCTCTTTAATACTATATAATATTTTAATGTTATCATGGTGCATGTTTAATTTTTAAATAATCTCATCGTATAATTGACATTAATCCATTTGTTGCAGGTCTTCAAAC
>ML807183.1:0-11998 GCA_009831015.1 Picea engelmannii
TATGCCTTCTCAATGATATACAAATAGATAGAGATGATCAATTAAGGATAGAAGATCAAATGGATGAGATCATGGATCAATATCATAAATCCAATGATGATTTTGATAGGATTATACACTGGAAAGGAGTCTATAAAGATCCTCCTAATACTATGCAACTATACTCTAGGAAATAAAGACTAAAGGACCAAGTTTTCTTTGATACATGGAATCCCTTATTACAGGATATCCGAAATATTCAAGAGAAAACAACAAAGGCATACAAAAGGCTATGTGAAATTTCACATGATCTTCTTGAAGAATTTGGAATGACGGTAATGCCCCCCATAAATGAAGCAACACCAACCAAGCTAAGGATAATTGAAGTGGAAGAATGCAGGGAACTCAGTCAAACAAGTATAGATCAAATGACATAGGTAAACAAAGTGATTCTGGATGAATACTTGTTGCAACCCACCAAACTGATTACAATGACACAAAGTTTCATAAAGAGGACAACACATGAGTTAACGCTAGAAGTCTCTACCAAAATCTGTGATGGAGAGTTGGACTTGGAGAAAATGCAGTCAAATAAGCTAGAAGGGATAATGAAAGAGTATTCACTCTAGAGAGAATATCGAGATCAAATGGAAGTGCAGAAGACCTCATAATCACCTTAGTTTTGTAATTGACCCATTTTCTTATTCCTCATTCTCTTAATTGTAATCTGAAATTGAATGTAAATATTCACACCTTAACTTCCCTTTGCATATACTTTAGTTTTAGAATGTAAACAATCTCTCGAATAGTATACAAGAGAGAAATGCAATTGAAACATGGGTTTTGATCTGTATAATATCATAACAATATTTCTACTGAATGGTGAATAGAACAAGAGACATCTATTGGAATTTTGGTAACAAATATGTGCTAATGAAATTGTTCTTTTGGTATATGTTTATCTTGTGAATGTATATGTTATAGTCCGATGAACTTTTTCTTTACCATGCTCTATAATTTCACATTTCCAAGTATTTCCTTATGAATACAACAACATTGTAATAAGTTAGTGAAACAATTAATTGTGCTCTACTTATTATATTGTTATGTTAATCTACTCCTTGTATTTATGAATTAATTGTGTAACTAACCCATTTTCTTATTCCTCATTCTCTTAATTGTAATCTGAAATGGAATGTAAAGAGTCACACCTTCACTTCCCTCTACATATACTTCAATTTTAGAATGTAAACAATCTATCGAATAGTATAAGAGAGAGAATTGTGAATTGTGATTGAAACATGGCTTTTGATCTGTATTATATCAGAACAATATTTCTACTATATGGTGAATATAACAAGAGACATCTATTGGAATTTTGGTAACAAATATGTGCTAATGAGATTGTTCTTTTGGTATATGTTTATCTTGTGAATGTATAGGTTATAGTCCGATGAACTTTTTCTTTACTATACTCTGTATTTTCATATTTCCAAGGATTTCCTTATGAGTACAACAACATTGTAATAAGTTAGTGAAACAATTAATTGTGCTCTACTTATTATATTGTTATATCAATCTACTCCTTGTATTTATTAATTAATTATGTAAAATCAATATTACATTTTTAATTTACTCATTTCAGTAGTTAGTTCCTAATCAAGATAGTTTAGAATAAGTTAGAATTGCATCTTAGAATAACATTAGGCATTATAGTTCAGTTTAGATTTAGGTTTTAATTCATATGGGAATATTATGTTATCATATTCATATTTATATTATTAATTAGAGTGGCAACCAAGCCCACATATTGATCGAAAACACTACACCAAACGAGAGTAGGTCTATTTGAGACCTGCCATCGGGTGATCTCCCTTACTTGCTTGACAGACCAATATGGACCTGTCAACACATAAAATATATGCTTTTCAAACTATTACATGGTAGGGATGCTAGTAGGAAGGAATAAACAAACTCAACCTCCTCTCCCTAATGGTACTCATATTGTCACAATGTTTCTTACAACCCTTTGCCCATGTGTAAGTGTATTTATCAAATATTTCCCTATCTTTGCACACATCTAGAAACAAGATATCAAAGAGCACTATCCAATAATCGTGAATAAACAATAAGCAATGTCATATACATGTCAATCATACATAGCCTGATGCCATCTTGGGTCCACCTATTTTGACCAATCTGGAGTCTATGCACTTGTAGTTCTTCCCATCGCACTTGACAATCCATTAATAGCATCATATAATGTAATAGATTCCATCATGTAGCCATATATTCATTTTCAATATTCCATAGCATCACAAAAATATCAAAACATAAACCATAAAAGATATATGTACATATCAAACAATAATCACATCAAACTAGATCAAAGATCTAAATCACGTCATCCATACATATAAGTCAACTAACCGAGCCATTCTTATAATTAGAATGCACTCAAATAATAACATAATATCAGTCAAATAAATCCAAAGTAAAAGAGGGGACTACAAATATACCTTAATAAATTGTGATATTCAAAATTGAAAGCCTTTCGTAAGAGTGACCAAATGGCCTCTTCATTATAGATCCTTGTGGCATACATCACATTTTTATTCATGTTCTTTTACATGATTGGATAAGGATAGCCCCATCTAAAATTTTATGTTATTAAAATCATAGTATTGGGGGTGGGGTCCACAACTGTCACACACCCGCTGCGACATAATAATTTTTTTTCCTTTTCTCGAGGGACAGAATCCCCGAAATCCAACAGGGCTTAGCACAGGCTAGATTTTTCCTTTTTCCCACCTTCGTATGATCATTGATCATGATCACATGCCAAACAACTAGGCGCCTTTTCACATTTTGCGACTCAGCGGTATAAGCGAGTTGAGTCTTTCGACTCTCCAAACCCTGAAATGTCGAAATGTCGAAGAGGATTCGATCAACAATTAACCCTCTGGGCTATGCCTTGGTCCATATGACCACTTCTCATAAGACCGCAGTCTTATTCCCTTCGGGACTTATCAATACGAGAGCCCGACCTCTTGTCAACGGGACTTCTGAATTCCGGATTTTCGATTCCCTGGAATGGCCTTTGTCACATTAGCCCTCCTGGCTATGCCTTGATCCAGGTGACCATTCCTCATAAGACCTCCATCCTCTCTCTTTCGGGATTTATGAATACAAGAGCCTGACCTCTTGTCAACGGGACTTCTGAATTCTAGATTTGTGAAATCTCGATGGACTCTTCCTTTCGGGACTCTCCCAAAATCTTGGATTGTAGCCACATGTCCTCCCTCAGATGGATGGTCCTCGTCGTTTCACGATTTCGCGACTTGCGACCCCTAGTGACACAGATCCTTTGTCAATTCGAATCCCCAGTATCCAAAATATCGATGGACTCTCGATCTCTACCACGTGTTCTCCACAGACTTTCATTGTGAAGTTTCCCGACCTCTCGTCATCAGGACTTCCGGAATCCCGAAGTCCAAAATATCGATACCAACTCCTCTTTCGGGACTTTCGCCTCTGTTCACAAGGGCTTAACCCTCATGCATCTCCTGACAGATCCAAGGACTATCGAGTTTTCTAACTAATATCTGACAGTTCAGATCTGTCCCACGCTGTGCACCCTCCCATTGCTCCTTGGACATGGAAAAACCAATGGTTCGGATACTCCCATGGACCTTGGGGATCTACGGTCCCGATTTCTTCTCTACTCACGAAGATAAAGGAAAAGGGGTTAAGGCATTTAACGCCATCGTTTCTTCCTCCAATCTAATGGTCATGAATGACCGTAGATATTCCGATAGGATCTCGTCCATCAATAGATACTTATCCCTATGCTGCCATTTCAGGATTTCAAGAGGATCAATCTTCCTCATACAGGGTTACTAAGACTTGTGCCTTCAAATCCTTTTCCAGGTTCTTGGTGAGATTTCCAAGAAGGGTGTCTCTATGGGGAGATCTATCTAGGGTATTACCTTAGGCGGATAAGGGTATAGATTTCCCAAGAATAGACTTGAAGTTTGAATTAGATCGGTATGCATATAAATAGCGATTTATAAAACATAAGCCATACGTGGTCTTTCCATTATAAGCATGCAACCACCATTTCTGGTCAAAACACCACACAGATAGTCTTATACTCAAACCATTCATAAATTGCACAGACTATGAGCATACATATCAGCATATAAACTTCAATATACAAGATATAAAACACTTATAAGAAATAACACTAGGTGTGATTTCAACTGCTGAGAGGGGTTCTCGTTTCCACCCAACCATAGGCTCAGCGACTCCCAACGGATTTACCACTAGCCACCCCCGAGTTGAGACCATGATGTTGTGAGACTGCGTCTCTATTTTCCAGTGACCGAGAACAAAGGTTACTCTCCTTCTTCTCTACTATCACTCACTTTGTATTTTTCCATAGTTTTCCTCCTCCTCTTTCCCTCGCATCTTCCCCCTGATCCCACACTCTTCTTGCCTTTTCTCCTTTCGGTGAGGTTGCGTGTGGCACGATCTTCCTCGTGGTGGTCAGGTCTGAGGACTCTACGGATGGGCGGTTCACCCCCATTCCTCATTACTCATGAGGAGCCCTTTACCTACCAACCTGGGGAGTCATTTAATTCGGGGCTAGCGAGCCACTCTTGGTTCTCTGGGCCAGTGAAGTCCAAATACGGTATTGGTTTCGGTGGAAGTTAACGCCACCTTTCCAGGTGCCTTCCACCACCTTTATTCAACCATCGTGATCTCTTTTTCAACACATCCCCTCTTAGCAGTCTTGCAATATATATATATATTATTCACATTCATCGACCTCTTTCACAAGGTCCATTCACATCACACATTCACATTTCTGAGTTTTCCACAATACTTGGCTAGTATAGTTATTTTTACACACTGGGGAAAACAAGGTGTTACAATTCCCTCCCCCTTAAAGGAACATTCTCCTCGATGTTCTATCTATCAACTTGACATGCATGTACAGATGTAAACAAAATTGGATATGCATGTTTCATGGCATCCTCCATTTCCCATCTAGCCTCATCTGGGCCAGAATGTTTCCACTGCACCTTGACCTATGCAATGGTTTGGTTCCGGAGCGGGGTTTCCTTTCTGTCCAGTATGCATTGAGGTTCTGGTAGAAGCTCTCCCTCCAGTTCCACCTGGATCATAGACCAATCAATTATATGATTAACATCATGTACATATTTATTTAATAATGAAACATGGAAAACATTATGTTCTTTTACTGTGGGAGGAAATGCTAGCCTATAGGATATAGGTCTCACTCTATCTAAGACCTCAAAGGGTCCACAATACTGAGGTGCTAACTTATCACAAGCTCCCATTTTCAAGGAACTTTTCCTGGGCCTAACTCTGAGATATACATGATCTCCCACTTTGAACTCTCTTGGAGTTCTCTTTTGGTTGGCATAACTTTTCTGTCGGTTCCGAGCGACCTTCAGGTTTTGTTTTATCTGAGTCACTTGTTGTTCCATTTCTTTCAACATGTCGGGTCCAAAAGAAATATTTTTTATGGGATTACTCCAGTTGACTGGAGTATTACACGGTCTACCATAGAGGACTTCGAAGGGACTCATCTTTAAGGATGCTTGGTAGCCGTTGTTGTAGGCGAATTCTACCAGTGGTAGGTAGTCTTCCCACTTCCTGCGTTGATGCATTGCATGCATTCTTAGCATGTCTTCAATTATTTGGTTCACTCTTTCTGTTTGTCCATCGGTTTGAGGGTGATAGGTGATGCTAAACAACAATTTGGTTTCTAAGCCAGCCATCAGTGATTTCCAAAAGTTAGAAGTAAATTTCGTGTCTCTGTCAGACACAATCTCTTTCGGCATACTATGCAGTCTGAATATCTCCTGCATGAACACCTGGGCGATATCGATTGCTTTGCAAATGGATTTGACAGAGATGAAATGGGAAGACTTGCTCAATTTATCCACCACTACCATAATGGCATCATTCTGTTTGGTCGATGTTGGTAATCCGGTGATGAAATCCATGGATATGGTTTCCCATTTCCATTCTGGGATTGGTAGAGGTTGTAATAATCCTGCTAGGTGTCGGTGTTCTGATTTAACCTGTTAGCACTCTATGTATTTGGCCAAGTACTAGGCTATGTCTTTCCTCATTCTAGGCCAACATAATTGTCTCCTAGTGGCTGTGATCATCTTCTAGTATCCTGGATGACTAGAATAGGGTCTTTTATGTAGTTCATCCAGTATGAACCTCTTCAAGTCATCACAATCTGGAATATAAAATTTGCTTTTGTAAGTGAGCAGACCTCCTTCGATCATCCGGTAGCCTTCATATTTTTCTCCGGCGGGTTCTTGCTGTAGGTACATGGTCATGGTTTGGACGAAGGGATCTGTTTCTTATGCATTTCTAATTCTTTCCTTGACATCTGTCTTGTAGGTTCTCACCACTGTCGGGTGAATTGTTTTCATACTTCTGCTAAGGGCATCGGCCACCCTGTTTTCCTTTCCTTTAATGTGTTTGATTTCAAAATCAAACTCGCTAAGAAGGGCCATCCACATAGCTTGCCTAGCATTGAGCTTTGGTTGATCAATCAGGAATCCATAGTGATATTTCATCAGTACAAACTTTCTTCCCAGGAGGTAATGCCTCCACATTTTCAAGGCATGCACTATGGCAGCCAACTCTAGATCATGGGTCACATAGTTGAATTCATGCTCGTTCAATTTTTGGGATTCATAGCAGATCACACTTCCTTCCTGCATAAGGACTCCTTTGAGCCCTTCCTTACAGGCATATGTGCACACGAGGAAGTCAATTTCTGGATTGGCGATCTTCAGCACAGGTGCATGGGTCAGTAGATGTTTCAGGTTTTGAAATCTTTCTTCACATTTCTGTGTCCATAGGAATTTCGTCCCCTTCTTCTGGAGGGAAGTGATTGGACAACCAATCTTGGAGAATCCTTTTATAAATCTCCTAGAGTATCCTTCTAATCCCATAAAGGATCTGATGTCTGAAACATACTTTGGGGTAGGCCATTCCATGATAGACCTGATTTTGTCAGGGTCTATCGCTACTCCTTCTTCGGAGAGAACATGGCCTAAGTAATGTATTTGCTTCTGGAAGAATTCACATTTGCTGAATTTGGCATAGAGCTGATGTTCTCTTAGCACTTACAGCACAAGTCTAAGATGCTCTTCATGCTCTTTTCTATTCTTGGAGTAAATTAATATATCGTCAATAAAAACAAGCACAAATTTGTCTAGGAATTTGCTGAGTACATTGTTCATCAAGAACATAAAAGTGGCAAGGGAATTGGTCAACCCAAATGGCACTACAAAAAACTCATAGTGGCCATACCTCGTTCAGAAGGCAGTTTTATGGTTGTCTTCACCCTTGATTCAGACTTGATGGTATCCCGACCTCAAATCAATCTTTGAGAAAATAGATGCGCCCCCCAATTGATCAAACAGGTCATTGATTCTGGGCAAGGGGTACTTGTTCTTTATGGTTACCTTATTGAGTTGCCTATAATCTATACATAGTCTAAGGGTACCATCCTTCTTTTTCACGAATAGGACTAGTGCTCCCCATGGAGACACGTTGGGCCGAATATAGACCTTGTCCATCATTTCTTTTAATTGCAACTTGAGTTCAACTAACTCGGGTGTGCTCATCTGGTATGGTGTCCTAGACACCGACACCGCTCCCAGTGCAAGTTCTATCGAGAATTCTATGTCCCTTCTTGGAGGTAAACCCGGTACCTCTTCCGGAAACACATCTCTGTATTCTCTCAGGATAGGGTGATCGTCAAGGCTTGGTTTGTCACCTTCAATTGTTTTCAACACCTGTATTGCATATAGGGGACATCCCTTTCGACAATACTTTCTCATTTGTAGAGATGATATTTGTCTCACCGAGACAGGTTTTCGGATCCCTTGAAGGGTTATCTTTTTCCCTTCTTTAATTACAGATTCTAAGTTTTTATGGTAACAGTCCAATCTGGCTTTATGGGCGGCTAGCCAATCCATACCAATCAACAGATCATATGATCCCAGGGGTAATAAGTTAAGGGTTGTTGGGGTGGGGAATCTACCCAACATCAATTGGCAGGCTGGTATAACCTCTGCTACCCTTCTTTTGGTGCCAGTGGCTAACTGTACCAACCATGGCTTGCTATGTTTTTTGTGGCTGTAGTTTACACTTATCAATAGCTTTAGGGGCTGTATAAATCAAATTTGAACCAGGGTCACTTAAAATAGATGCTAGATGGTTGGAAATCATACCTTCTATTTCCACTACTGAAGCTTGTTGGTTGGCTTGGTTATTATCCAAGGCTGCATAAATTTGTGGCTCACTCCTAGCCACATCATTGACGGTAGTAGCTTCTTGGATGTTATAAATCCTTCGACTATTTTGTTGTTGGTGTGGACAGTCTCTCGATAGTTGTTCTTCCCCAAAACCCTAACATTTCAAAGGTTCTCTCTTTAGGTTATCAGTCTTCACTGATATGGGTCCAGAAGTTTTATTTTTGCTCAAGGAGGAAAAATTATGCTGGTGCATACTCCGGGCTGGGAAGCTCATTCTTGGGCTCTTCTTATAGTTCTTAAATCCTAGGGATTTAATTCCCCTTTTCTGAAATCTTGAACTATTCTTCTGTTTCCATCCTTCGCGAGGTTATGCTCGATGCCCAAATTGTTCATGACAAGAGGTCACCTTTCGAATAGTGTCTTCTAGAGTCTTTGGCTCATCAAATTCGATTTTGTTCTGATAGTCCATAGGTAGTCCACTAATGAAGCATTGCACCTTTGCCTTTTCCGCTTTTATATAGGGTACATACCTCAACAAATCGAGGAATTTGTTGACATATTCTTCTATATTGAGTTTTCCCAGTTTGAGTTCATAAAACTCTTTAGTCTTTTCGTCGAAATATTTTTCCGACAGATACTTCTTCTGGAAGTATTTCTCAAACCGTTCCCAAGACAGGTCCTCTTCGCGAACCCCTTTCACATTCTTAAGGTCTTCCCACCAAATGAAAGCCTTTCCATTCAAGTTGAAGGTGGCCACTTGGGCCTTCATATTTTCTGAAAAGTCATGGACTCTGAACTACTTCTTTAGTCCAAGCAGCCAGGCCTTTGCTTCTTCTCCCTTCTTTATTTCACCGTCGAAGGAGGGTGGTTTGGATTTTTTGAATTCTTCGAATTTTTTACCTTTGGAAGACTTTGGTTTCTTCTGTTTTGTTCGGGGATAGGAACTGGTTCTGCAGCTAGAAGAGTCCTCTGAATCGCCAGCTTCCTTCTGAGAGGAATCATCCAACTCTTGTCCTTTACCTCTGGGGTGGACCCTTTTCAAGGTGCTCCTCTCAGTGTGGCCACTAATATGACCATGTTTCTGAGTTTCAGGTTCATGTTGCATTTGTATTTGTATATCGGATAAACTCTGCAGTAAAACTGTGTTAATTTATGTTTGCTTTTCTTGTTTTTTCATCATCCTTTCATTGTCAGCCTTACAGCTTTGTAATTCGACCATGAGGCTCCTCACTATCTCGACTAGACCTGGAGGGGTCCCTACTACCCTCCTTTCATCAAACTCTTCGTCTCTATTGTGGGATCCCTCTCCCACTTCATGGTGAGTCACCATACTATTCATTGATAATTTCCCGCGGTTGATCTTCTGCTTGTGTGCAAAAGGGAAAAACGCTGGTTGGTAGTCAATATTTATATTTATTTATAACCAATATATAATTCATATTTTCACATGTACACACACAATATGGTTCTTTCATTATTAACTTTGTCTTTTGATTAGGAAGGTTAAGACAGGGGGGTTACTCTTTTTAGGAGTGTTCTGAACGGAGCTTCTGCACAACTCGTTAAAGATCCCAAGCAGGCCAAGTGTTGTAACCATGCTCTGATACCAATTTGTCACACACCCGCTAAGACATAATACATTTTTCTCCTTTTCTCGAGGGACAGAATCCCCGAAATCCTACGGGGCTTAGCACAGGCTAGATTTTCCCTTTTTCCCACCTCCGTGTGATCGTTGATCATGATCACAGACCAAACAACTAGGCGCCTTTTCACATTTCATGACTCAACAATATAAGCGAGTCGAGTCTTTCGACTCTGCAAACCTAGAAATGTTGAAATGTAAAAGAGGCTTCAATCAAAAATTAGCCCTCTGGGATATGCCTTGGTCCATATGACCACTTCTCATAAGACCGCAGTCTTATTCCCTTCGGGAATTATCAATACGAGAGCCCGACCTCTTGTCAACGGGACTTCCGAATTCCCGATTTATGATTCCCCGTAATGGCCTTTGTCACATTAGCCCTCTTGGCTATGCCCTGATCCAAGTGACCATTCCTCATAAGACCTCCATCCTATCTCTTTCAGGATTTATGAATACGAGAGCCCGACCTCTTGTCAACGGGACTCCTGAATTCCCAATTTTCAAAATCTCGATGGACTCTTCCTTTCAGGACTCTCCTGAAATCCTGGATTGCAGCCACATGTCCTCCCTCAGATGGATGGTCCTCGTCGTTTCACGATTTCACGACTTGCGACCCCCAGTGACACAGATCCTCTGTCAATTCGAATCCCTGGTATCCAAAATATCGATGAACTCTCGATCTCTGCCACGTGTCCTCCATGGATGGACTACTCGAATCTATTTCGGGACTTTCATTGTGAAGTTTCCCAACCTATCGTCATCAGGACTTCCGGAATCCCGAAGTCCAAAATCCCGATACAAACTCTTCTTTTGGGACTTTCGCCTCTGTTCATGAGGGCTTAACCCTCATGCATCTCTTGACAGATCCAACGACTGTTGGGTTTTCTAACTAATATCCAACGGTTCAGATTTGTCCCATGTTGTGCACCCTCCCACTGCTCCCTGGACGTGGAAAAACAAACGGTCCAGATACTCCCACGGACCTTGTGGATCTACGGTCCCGATTTCCTCGCTACTCGTGAAGATAAAGGAAAAGGGGTTAAGGCATTTAACGCCATCGTTTCTTCCTCCAATCTAACTATCATGAATGACCATAGATATTCCGATAGGATATCGTTCTTCAATCAATACTTATCCCTATGCTGCCATTTTGGGATTTCAAGAGGATCAATATTCCTCGTACAGGGTTACTAAGACTTGTGCCTTCAAATCCTCTTCCAGGGTCTTGGTGAGATTTCTAAGAAGGGTGTCTCTATGGGGAGATCTATCTAGGGTATTACCTAAGGCGGATAAGGGTATATATTTCCCAAGAACAGACTTGAAGTTTGAATTAGATCAGTATGCATATAAATAGCGATTTATAAAACATAATCCATACGTGGTCTTTCCATTATAAGCATGCAACCACCATTTCTGGTCAAAACACCACACAGACAGTCTTATACTCAAACCATTCATAAATTGCACAGACTATAAGCATACATATCAGCATATAAACTTCAAGATACAAGATCTAAAACACTTATCAGAAATAACACTAGGTGTGATTGCAACTGTTGAGAGGGGTGCTTGTTTCCACCCAACCGTAGGCTCAGTGACTCCCAACGGATTTACCACTAGCCACCACT
Organism: Picea engelmannii; assembly: GCA_009831015.1. Lineage (NCBI taxonomy): Eukaryota > Viridiplantae > Streptophyta > Pinopsida > Pinales > Pinaceae > Picea > Picea engelmannii. The sequence goes on from ML807183.1 coordinate 11,571, forward strand.
GAGCTGAGACCACGATGCTGTGAGACTGCGTCTCTGTTTTCTAGTGACCGAGAATGAAGGTTACTCTCCTTCTTCTCTGTTATCACTCACTCTGTATTTTTTCAGAGTTCTCCTCCTCCTCTTTCCCTCGCGTCTGCCCCCTAATCCCACACTCTTCCTGCCTTTTCTCCTTTCGGCGAGGTTGCATGTGGCATGATATTCCTCGCCGTGGTCAGGTCTGAGGACTCTATGGATGGGCGGTTCAACCCCATCCCTCATTACTCATGAGGATCCCTTTACCTACCAACCTAGTGAGTCATTTAATTTGGGGCCAGTGAGCCGCTCTTGGTTCTCTGGGCTAGTGAAGTCCAAATACGGTATTGGTTTCGGTGGAAGTTAACGCCACCTTTCCAGGTGCCTTCCACCACCTTTCTTCAACCATTGTGATC